>VUQH01005295.1:0-10443 GCA_015106775.1 Etroplus canarensis | reverse complement strand
TTTGCTTTTTTCTTTTTTTTTTTTTTTTTTTTTTTTATTTGTGTATGTAATTGCAAACATGTTCAAACAGGAATCCTTTCAAATCTGGCCAAAAACAGTTTGTTCCAAAGAAGCCTGCTTGTTTTGCAGTCAAACAATTAATGTACTGTTCATAATTCCTCATTATCATCTGCTCAGCTGTGATACCACTATGCCCATATTCATGCGGTCTGTGTGTGTGTGTGTGTGACTGCTCGTTTTTCCCTTAAAATCAGCAGTCAACCTGTTATTTCTTATAGAAAACGCATGTTTGATTCTGTGCAGTCGAGTCCTACTCCTTTACTTTCTCCACCTCTCTCCATTTTCCTCCTTAGACACAATACCTGACTCCTCCTAAAAGTCCCTCTCCTATCAACCTGCCTGTCCACTACACTCCTGCTATTTCTGCTTCACCTCTTCGCCAGGTACACCTTAATCAGCCTCACCTACTTCTTTATTATTGCTCGCTTTTCATCCCATTCGAGTTTCACAGCAGTGGATTCAGCAACACATTGCACTGAATGCTAATTTATATAATAACAAAACGTGGGGGATTACATGCATACACAGAGTTATTGGGCCAGCTACACATTACGCCTGCAGGAGCGTCTATATATTTAGACGTTCGTTCTCTCATTGCAGCCATAGCAGCTTCCGCTCTTCGTGGAAGGTTTCTTCAAGATTTTGAAGTGTGTCTGTGAAGTTCAGAGGTATTATAGTTTTTATTTTTGTTCCGCTTTGAGCTTTTGTTGTCAATTCACTTCAGCTTCTGTTTTGTTATTTGAAAATGTTTAGTTTTAGTTTAGCTTTTGTTGGTTTTATTGTTTGTTTTAGTTTTCTTGATCGTTACAGTACGGAGGGGAACATTTAAGATGTTCAAATTAGAAATGACATGACAAACAGGCTGTCTTACTGGCAAAGATTAAAACGAAGCGCATTTCCTCTATACTTCTATTTTATTTTAGCTAATTTTGTGAGCATCCGATATCATTTTAGTTAGGTTTAATTTTCACCAAAAGTCTAGTTTTTATTTTTATTTTAGTCGATTAAAATTATTTTTCTCATTTAGTTTTAGTTTTTAGTTTAGTGTTAGTTAACTATAGTAAGTCTGAGGTCAGACACTGATGCTGGACAAAAGGGACTGGCTCACAATCTCTGTTCCAGTTCAGGTGTTCAGTGGAGTTGAGGTCAGAACTCTCTGCGGGCCAGTCAAGTTCCACACCACACCCCTCTAACCGTGCCTTTACGGAGCTTGCTTTGCCCGTGGGGCACAGTGAGGGCCTTCCCCACACTATTCCCACAAATTAAGAAGCGTGGAATTGTTCAAAATGTCTTAATAAACTGAGGCATCACTTCACTGGAACTAAGGGACCACAGACCAACGACCGCATAGCATTATTCCTGGTTCACTAAACTTTACAGTTGACCCAGTGCAGACAGGCAGGTAACGCTCTCCTGGCCAAACCCAGACTCATCCATCAGACGCCCAGGTAGAGAACCATCGTTCCTCACTCCACAGAACACATTACCGCTGCTCCAGAATCCAGCGGCGGCGCTCTTTACACCGCTCTATCCGACTCTGCGGCTGAGTCGCTGTGGTTCCTAAACACTTCCAATGTGCAACAAGAGCAGCATTGTGCGATAGGCCCGACCACCCCACATCTCACAACGCTGAAGAGTCCTTCAAAATGTTTCTGGTTCCGGATCAACTTCAGAACGCAATCACTTGTGTTTTTCCTGAAGCCCTGGCTCCAGGAACTCAGCTCTTGGCCTAATCCTGCGTAAACACACACGTGCGCGTGCACACACTAACGGATAAACCAAACCGAAGACAAAACCTCCTGGGCAGAGGTAATAATATCAAGTACTGTTGACGGTGGAATATGTAGGAGGGAAGAAGTGCCACAAGATGAATTGTTACAGTGGTGGCATCCTATTACAGTACCAAGCTCAAAGTCACTGAGCTCTTTAGAACGACCCACTGATTCACAAATGTTTGTAAAAGCAGACGGCATGGTTCGGTGCTTGATTTGAGAGAGCGGCAACGGGACTGAATGAAACACCCGAATTCAATGTTTAAAAAGGCCCCGGTAGGTCCAATACTTTTGGCCATGCTGCGTGTATTTGTGTGTAACAGCTGGAATTTGCTGCAGTATTTTTTGGAACACAAGTGAGAAAGATGGAAAATCAGAGTTTTAAGAAGCAGAAAAAAGCAATCAAGGACGTTAATGATACAGTAACGAGGCTTTGCATGACTTGAAAACAAACCCAAAGCAGCATATTTCCCAACATGCCGGATGTTAAATGTTCTCAGGGCCACACCCCTATCAGTGCTCTCACTGATTCTTTTTTTTCTTAAATCGTGCTGTGTGTTGGGAAACCCTCTGGCTTGGTGGTTCGCTATTGTCAGCCTCATTACTGTCATTTCACACAATATCAATGAGCCGTAGTAAGCACTTTAGATTTGATTGCTTATCCCCAGTAAAGACATGCCAGGAGAGCTGTGCATGGGGATAGCGCTTAGGCTGCCCCTGTCAAAAACTCGGCGGCTCGAAGCCAAGATTACCTTCAAATCACATGGTGGTTAAAAGCAGGACCGATCATGCAGCATTGAACTAGTTTGCCCTGTTCTCTGGGAACGGATCCAAAGCCACAGCAGGGTGTTTTTCTTTGACTCCCATGAGATGAATAAAGCAGCCGTGGGGCGGTGCAGCAGTACCGGTATCGCCTGTCGCACAAGCCATGATACAACAGACAGGGGCAGAACGCCTGTTAGCTCGGGTTTCCGACGTGATATCACCATGCTCACATGTAGCCGCTGTAGACATTTGACTTCTTAATCCGCTTTCTGGGTTGCTACTTTACCTGTCCTGTGGCCGCGGATGATCAGTCGTAGGAATAAGAGCTGTAGAAACAAAGGAGTTCTATGTGACCTGGAGAAAGAAACCCAAAAATCTATTTATAAATAATGAACTTTGCTCTACATAACGCACAAGTATAGTCACTGGACACTTTATTAGGTGCTCCTTGCTAGTACAGTCTCTGACCCCCCTTTTTGCCTTCAGAACGGCCTGACATAGATTCAGCAAGGTGCTGGAAACCTCCCGCAGGGGTTTTGGTCCGTACTGACATGGCGGCATCACGCTGCTGCCGTAGATTTGTCGGCTGCACATCCACGACGGGAATCTCCCGCTTCACCACGTCCAAAAGGCGCTTTATTGGACTGAGATCTGGTGATTGTGGATGGCATTTGAGTACAGTGAACTCACTGGAATGCTCAAGAACATGACATGGAAAAAGAAGAAGGTTACGCAGCGTTACACCGCCAGCAGCCTGAACTGTTGATGCCAGGCAGGATGGGTCCGTGCTTTCAGGTTGCTTTTGCCAAAGTCCGAGCCCACCATCTGAATGTCGCAGCGGATATGGAGATCTATCAGACCGGGCGACATTTTTCCAATCCGCTAATGTCTGATTTTGGTGAGTCCACGTGAGTTTCCTGTTCTTAGAATACAGGAGTGACGCCCAGTGTGGTCTTCTGCTGCTACAGCCCATCTGCTTGAAGGTTCTACGTGTTGTTTGTTCAGAGATGCTCTTCTGCATGCTTCGGTTTGTAACAAGTGGTTCCTGTTGCCGTCCTGTCAGCTCAGAACAGTCTGACATGAAACTCTCCTCTGACCTCTGGCATCAGAAAGGCATTACTGCCCGGAGAACTGCTGCTCACTGGATATTTTTCTCTTTTTTCAGACTACTTTCTGTAAACCCTAGAAATGGTTGTGCAGGAAAATCCCCAGTGCTTCTACAGATTGTGAAATACTGAGACCAGCCCATCTAGCACCAATAAAAATGCTACATTCAAAGTCACTTAAATCACCTCTCTTCGCCTTTCTGATGCTCAGTTTGAACCTCAGCAGATCGAGCTGCAGCCCTGTGAGTCGCTGCAATATATAATATAGCTTAAATATTTATATTAACAAGCAACTGAGCAGGTGCACCTGATAAAGTGGCCTTTGAGTGTATAAAACTGAAATAAATTAACATTGATACTTCTACCCCATCTGTTCCTTTCACAGTATATACATACAAGCTGCATTAGAGCATATAAAAATATAGCCTCAAGCAAGAGTATCGTAAAGGGAGTGGTGCTTAAATGTTGCATTTCTTCTTTTAAGTGAGCACGTCCCACCACCAGCCTTATTCACCCATACTTTACTCTACACATTCTAACTTCTATGCCAGCACTCACACTGAAGCAACTTGTGGTTCAGTAGCTTGCCGAGGACACCTCAGCACGTGGACAGGAGGAGCTGGGGATTGAATCACTGACCACCCGATGGGTAGACAGCCCGCTCTGCTCCTGAGCCACAGCCACCCCATGCAGTATAGCAGAAAAATAGGTGGCTGCAATATTCACAGTGATATGCTGCTTAAACAAATCAGCCAAGAAGCCAAAACAAACGTATGTATAGTTTTCTGTAAAGTATCGAGGCAGATGGCCGCTCCTCCCTGAGCCTAGTTCAGTTGGAGGTCTCTTCCTGTTAAAAGGGAGTTCTTCCTTCCCACTGTCGCCAAGAACTTGCACATAGGGGATTGTCTGTTGTTGGGGTTTTCTCTCTAACATTGTGGGATCTTTGTCTTACAGTACAAAGCACCTTGAGATGACTTTTGCTGTGAATTGGTGCTGTGTAAATAAAACTGAAATTACATGACTGGTGTCAGTGCCTTATATGAGCTATGCTTTTTGCTTATCTTGTTCATTTTTAACATTCAATTCAAGAGTCTAAACATGCATTTTGGCACTGAATACAGCATCTTAACCCTAGAAAACATTTTCCTGTTTTGCCACCTATTCCAGCTTACACTGGTTACAGTTCCTTCAGCAGTTTTTTTTCTGCCTATGCAGACAAGACTTAATAAACAAACTACACGCAACTGATTCTGACCATTCCTGGTGCAAATATTACATAACAAAATCAAAAGTGTAGTTTATCCTTGATTCGTATTATCATTTTCTGGCAAAAACTTTTATTTTGTCTTTCATGTATGCAGGCAACACCTGACCGCAAGGCACAGGAAGTAACGTGCTGGCTGGTTCAGGCCTACGATGAACTACTGGAGGGATGGGACTCCACAGAAGGAGAAAGCTACTCAGAACGATACCACGTATGTTTCTAGCAAACACCCATCAACGTACAGTCATGTGAAAAAGAAAGTTTTGACAAGACTCTGTTCTGTCATGTCAGCTAAGTACACCTTGTGGAGGAATTTTGGCCCAATCTTCTTTACAGTGTTACTTTAGTTCACTGAGGTTTGCAGGCATTCATTCATGCACAGCTCTCTTAAGGTCCAACCACAGCATCTCAGTCACATTGAGGTCTGGGCTTTGACCGGGCCATTACGGCAGCTTTATTCTTTTTCATCCATTTTGGTGGAAATTTGCTGCCGTGCTTTCAGCCAAGCTTCAGCTGTTAGAGAGACAGCCTCACATTTGATTCTAGAATAGTTTGGTATACAGAGGAGTTCGTGGTCAACTCAATGACTGTAAGGTGCCCAGGTCCTGTGGCTGCAAATCAAGCCAGAATCATCACCCCTCCACTACCATGCTTGACAGTTGGTGTAACATGTTTGTGCAGATATGCTGCGTCCAGTTTTTGTGAAATGTGACACTGTGCGTTATGGCCAGACGTCTCCGCTTTGGTCTCGTCTGTCCAAAGAGCATTACTCCAGAAGTCTTATGATTTGTTCAGCTGCATCTTTGCAAGGGTTCCTCCTGGAAACCCTTCCAAACAGGAAATTCTAACTAACTGGGGCCTTGTAGAGTCTGAGACATAGCTCTTGAATGTTTTCCAATTTTTCTGAGCAAGGGTCCAACGTTGGTGTAAATTTGTTGGGATGATTGTAGTATTGTAATAACACACACCTGAATGCACCAGATCAGCAAAATGCCAAAAATGTCTGCCTTTATAGAGGTGGTCACACTGGCTAGTGATCAATTAATCAAGTGCAGTTGAATAGCAGCACCTTGCTGATTGTTACCCTCTTCATTCCTATGGAAGCAGTAAGGCTGGACTGTTTTCCAGCAACCTCATCCTGTTTTGTACCGTAACATACTAGTTTTCTCACAAATGCAAAGCAGCTGAATGTTTCATTGTTACCCGGCGAAACATTGCTCCTTGAAAGTTTGGAATTTGAATCAGTTTTTTTTTTCTTTCTTTCAGGGTTGACCTTGTAAAAATGTCACTAAAATATGAAATTTTCTTCACTTCAGGTAATTCAAACCTTTATGGTGTCCTTTAACGAACAGCGCCGGCCCATCGTGCCTTTGCTGGCGGCAATGAAACGAACCCCTAAACTGAGCGAGGAGCAGCGGGCTCTGAGAGAAGCGTGGGATGCTCTCATTGAAAAGGTTTTTCTCAGATCTCTTGTCCCATCAGACCTTTTGTGAAATTGTTAAGCTTGTAAAGGTTTTTTGTATATGCTTTGCAAATAGAATACGTTTCTGTATTTGGTATTTGCTTTTAGCCTTGCAGATGCTGTCTCCTGCAAAAGCACTGGAGCGGCAAAGCTTATTAATCAGTTTTCTGCAAGCTGAAAACATTTTTGTATGAGATCAAAAGAAGAATATGAGAAGAGTTTCAGCTTTTATCCCCTGGCATTTACATCTAGATGTGTTTAACAGCGCAGAATATAATGCATTTTGTATCAAGTCACCCAGTTTTCCAAGTGAGCGTAAGTGTTGGAACATGACAGGCAACAGATGTTTCTGGTTACCCAGGTGTGTCATATACAGTAAGACTGATGGTGTAACCATTAAGTAGCTTTGGATATCTACTGCCAGTTTAAGCTTTGGCTTTCACCTGTGAAGGCTGCATTTGTAGTTAAGGGTAGACCAACATGAAGATCAGAGAGCTGTCTGCGGGAGAAAAATGCCATTCTGAAGCTGAGAAAAGGGGGAAAATCCATTAGAAATATTCTGGAAATACTGGACAGAGAGGGAGACAGAGAGAGGGAAACCACTGGTGCATGGAGCAACAGACACTGAAATGGCCATCCGAGAAAAACAACAGCTAATGACAGACAAATGGTGTGAGAAGTAAGAAAAACCCCAAAGCCACAGTTTGTGACATCACGAACAACCTCAAAGTAGCAGGGGTGGAAATATCACAGTCCACAGTTTGAAGGAGACTCGGATCAACAAGAAGGAGGCCATGCCGCAAGCTGTAAGAGACTCAACAGCAGAGAAAATAAAAAAGCTGGATTGGAATTTGCACAAAAGTACAGAGGTGAGCCGCAGCAATTGTGGAACAGAATTTTATGCATCGATGAGACAAAGAGGAACTCCCACCAAAGTGATGGAAAGGTCAGCGTATGGGGAAAGAAGGGATCTGCTCATGCTCCTAAGCACACGAGCTCAACTGTGAAGCATGGAGGCAGTTGTGTCATGGCTTGGGCTTGCATGGCTGCTTCCGTCATTTTTAATGATGGCACAACTAATGATGGTAGTAGCTGAATACAGAACTCCGCAGAATGATATTGTCCCCCAATTTATGGAGAAATGCATCCAAGCTAATCACACAAGACAACCATCTAAAACACACTGCCACCTCAACAAAGGACTTCATGAGCTGTGGTAAAAGTCTGGAAAGCATAATCAGTGATAAAACAAGAAATATGGTGGAGTCTATGGGTCATAGGATTGATGCAGTTATTGCAAGCAAGGGCCATGCAACCACAGTATTTTTTACTTTAATTTAGTGGAAAATATTATGTTCCAATACTTGTGCTTGGAAAACAGGGTGGTTTGGTCAAAAATGTGCAGTTCTGTAACATATCCAGATGGTATCTTGCAGTGCCCCCATGGGGAAAGGGGGCTTGTGTCCTTCCCTAAACTCAAATCAGGGACCTTTTACCACTACAGTACAATGACACTACCCTAGCTAGATGTAAATAGAAGCTGAAACGTTAACCTCTTTTCTTATGTTCATCTTGCACAAATGCCCAGCAAGCACAAACCAGGTGTCCTTGTTGTCCCAATACTTTTGGAGGGTAGTGTATTTCAACATTGCACTTTATCTACACTCACAGGCTGTTTCACGAGCTTCACTCTGTAGTAGTGTAGCTGTGTAGTGTTGGTGTAACATTATACAGTCCAATTCTTGGAGGAGTTGATATGACAACACAAATTTAAAGACTTTAATCTCTGCTGCAGACTTTCATTTACTTGTATTTGACTTCTTTCTTTCTTTGCTTTCATTTAGATCCGTGAATACAAAATTGAGTTAGATATGAGTCTTCCGGCCCCCTTGGACACAGTAGCCCGCTGGCTCTTGAGAACTGAGGAGGCTTTGGCCGAGGAAGACGGCGACCCTCTGGACCACGGCCGTGCTGCGGACGAAGCCAGAGAGAAACACGAGCTGCTCAGAGTAAACATTCACTGCATTCAAACTTTAAAATATCCTGAGGAAGAAACAAACGGGTTTCTCAGGCTGTGTATAGGCACTGAAATATAGGTGTTTGCATGCATGTAAATGTACATGAGCATGTTCTCCCTGCCCGCTGTGGTTGTAGGCATGCCTGGAGGAGATGCCACAGCACGTGAAGACTTTTCAGTCCTTCCAGAACATAGATGGCTATGGAAATATGATGATTCCTGCTGACAAGATGGAAGAGCTAAAGAGGAGGTGAGGTCCTCAGGTGGTCTGTGTGTTCAATTACGTATGAACTGACTGAGCTAAAAGTTACGGATGTAATGGCCTGGGACTGGATATAATCAAGATCACTGCTTAAAAGTTTACGTTTGCAGTCTCTTTCATTTCTTTTTTAGTCTATGTGGGCTAAAGTACTCACAGTTAACATCTTCACCAGGTTCACCAGCGTGAGAGTGACTGCCAAGTACCACGGGATCAAGCTAGAATACAGAGAGCACCGCCACACAGTTTTGGATCTGTTGGGGCAGATCAGGACCAAGCTCCGTGTCTGGAAGAGACCTTATATCTCCCCAGAGGCTGTCAGGGTGTTGCTGCAAGAATGGCATGTGAGTAATCCTTGTTTAAATTTTGGACCTCCAAAACACACCTTAATAATTGGGGTTGGCCTGTAGGATGGTATCCTGATGCTTTTTAACAGTAAACAAAAGTTTGATTTATGTTGATAGTAATCTATTATCAGTTGGTCTGTCTTTGTGGGTTGCTGTCCAGTGCTCAGGTCTTGACCATTGTGAGTGGGACTGACTGTCTGAGTATTTCAGAAACTGCTGGGATTTTCTAGCACAACCATCTCTAGGGTTTGCAGAGACTGGTCCGAAAAAGAGAAAGTATCCAGTGATGCCAAAGGTCAAAGGAGAATGGCCAGACTGCCTCAAGCTGATATGAAGACAACAGTAACTCAAATAACCACTCATTACGTCCAAAGTATGCAGAAGAACATCTCTGAACACAAAACTCATCAAACCTTGAAGCACATGGGCTACAGTAGCAGAAGACCACACTAGTGGCCACTCCTGTCAGCTAAGAACAGGAATCTGTGGCTACAACTTGCACACCTCACCAACAGATGATTGGAAAAATGTTGCCAGGTCTGATTAGTCTCGATTTCTACTACAGCATTCAGAGAGTTGGTGTAAACAACAGTGGTGTAATGATGTGGGGGATATTTTCTTGGCACACATTAGGCCCTCTTAGTGCCAGCTGAGCATTGTTGAAGCACCACAACCTACTTGAGGATTGTTGCTGACCACGTCCATTCCTTTATGACCACAGCATACCCATCTCTGAGTGGCACGGTGGAGCAGTGGCTATGACTGCAAGAAGCATGAAGTTCCTGGTTCAAATTGCGGGTGGGGTGTGTGGGTTTCTTCTGTTTCCTCTAGCTTACTCCCACTGTCCAAAGACATGCATGTTATGCTAATTGGTGATTCTAAATTGGCCATGCATATGAGGTAGATAAAGTGCTTGAAGTGAATAGAATAAAGCACTGTATTAGTAGGAGTGACAAATGGGTTCAAGGTGGGGGTGGGATTACATCAAGAATCAGTTCTGAGCCCCTTCTTGTTTGCAGTGGTGATGGACAGATTGACAGATGAGGTCAGGCAGGAGTCTCCATGGACTATGATGTTTGCAGATGACATTGTGATCTGTAGTGAGAGTAGGGAGGAGGCGAAAGAGAGCCTAGAGAGGTGGAGGTATGCACTGGAGAGAAGAGGAATGAAAGTCAGTAGAAAAAAGACAGAGTACATGTATGTGAATATGAGAGGGAGGCAGGTAGAATGGTGAAGATGCAAAGAGTAGAGGTGGTGAAGGTGGATGAGTTTAAATACTTTGGATCATCCATCCAAAGAAATGGACAGAGCACAAGAGAGGTGAAGAAGAGAATGCAGGCAGGGTGGAGTGGGTGGAGACAAGTGTCAGGGGTGCTTTGTGACAGAAGGAT
>VUQH01005292.1:0-10330 GCA_015106775.1 Etroplus canarensis | reverse complement strand
ATCGAGATTAAACTTTTTGGACAACTCTTCAAAAGAAGCAAATCTATCATCAATATATAAATCATTCAGGGACCATATCCCAGAATTTGGCCAGCTGTCAAACGCTTTGTCCATAATTGAGGGTATAAAGAGATGATTTTTTTGTTATTGGGGCAGCAAGCCACATCGCCATAAGATTAAAGGCTCTTTTAAATTGATTCCAAATTTTTACTGTATGGATAATGACCGGGTTCTTTGTGTAGGATGAAATAGATTGTTTAAGTGGTAGACTGGAGCACAGTAAGGCTGTAAGAGATGATTGTTGGATTGAACCCTCTTCCAGAGCCACCCAACTGGGTTTAACAGAGGACCTATGTATCCAGTATAACAATGGCCTAATATTTGCGGTCCAATAGTAGTATAGAAAATTAGGAAGTGACAAACCGCCCTGTGATCGGGGTAATTGTACAGTTTCTATCCGAATCCGTGGTTGTTTTCTATTCCATAAAAATCTAGATATCTGGCTATTCAGATTACAGAAGAAGGATTTTGTCAAAATAATAAAGTATTCTGATTCTGAATTTGGCATGTTTGAGGCAAGGAGGGTCAAATTACACAACTCGTACAAATTCAGGTTTACATAAATACAAAGTTGGTGTTACAGAGAGGCACATGGCTGCTTCTGGTGGGAAATACAAAATTATTAGACAAGAGCCAAAACAAAACACTGAGATTGCCAGCTAGCTGTGGAAAGCCCGAGCTTTTTGCTACATGGAATTACACTGACCTCATTATTTGAAACTTTTGTTATATTTAACATGAACGTCCTCTGTAATGGTGTCTATATGACAAGGTAAAAAACACATTGGGTCTGATTTAAATACGCTTCAGTAGTGTTGTGGATAAAACTGATGGTTTTCTCAGTTGAAACGTGGCAGATTTTGAACTGGCACGTGCATTGAAAGTGATTCAACAGGTCAAATGTTCTGTGAAGTATTGTGGGATTACAAGACAAGAGTGCAGAACTCGGGTGCAGTGTCATTGAACAGTCACAGAGAAAAAACCTAAGAAATATGGTATTTTTCTTTAGTTTGAACCTGAAAAGTCACAAAACAGAAAAAGCACCTGTGTGATAAATGACTTTCTTTTGTTCCAGCGGAGGATGTCAAGTGACATCAGCCCCAGTCTGGTTAACTGGATGACCAGCATGATGACAATGAGGCTGCAGGTCATTTTGGAGCACATCCCTGTCACACAGGACCAGATCCAGAACTACATAGTGTACACACAGGTAAACAGCAGACACACACGGACAGGTGTCCATTTTAAACTTCAGGGATCTGTCTGTCCAGTTAAGAAGCTTATAAACCATTGTGAATCCATTTCACCTGCTTTAGTGAAAGTGACACTGGAGAGGCAACAAGAAGACACCCCCACGCAAAAAAGGAATGGATTTGCAGGTGGTGGCCACAGACCATTGCTCTCTCTTTATCCCTCCTGTGACTGACCCTAGTTTTGCTTGTTGCATGTGTCCTTGTTACTGCTGGAAGCATGACACCGCACCTCCAGTTTATTCAGATTACACAGGTAGTCCAGCTCCTCCAGGGTGGCACATCAAACACACTGTTGCTGGACATGGCCACAGATGGGCATAACCCAGCTGCAGGTGTGGCATCTGCTCCTTTGTGCAAAGTGGAACATGAGGAGTATGGTTAGAGCCCTACAAACCGATTCCAGTGGGCATGTTTCTGTCTGAACTGTCAGAAACAGACTCCATAAAGGCCCAGTGTCCGTTAGTGGGACCTGTGTTCACAGCCCAGCACCATGCAACTCAACTGCCAGAGAGCAACACAACCAGCAGGTCCACCACATGGTGTACAAGTTCACACTGATGCTACAGCATCTCCAGACTGTCTCACATCTTTCATATGGGCTCAGTTTGAAGTTTACCTGAATCCCCGACGTTTAACTTTTACTTGCTGTTATGCTGTAGTGATCAAGTGTTCTGTTATTTCTTTTGAGCAGAGTAGTTGGAAAACAATCAAACCTACAAGCCTCACCTGTGAGGTGTAGCCTTCTCAGGCTTTGGGGGTATTATTGTAGCGGAGTTCTCTATGTAGAGTCATGTAACTGCAAACAAAACCCTGCTGTTGTACATAAAGCTTGACACACATTGCAAATCACAACATGTAAGAAAACAGCTCACTTGACTGAGTTGTTACCACACTGTGTATATAAAAGAATGATGTAGCCACCACAGCACCACCCAGTGATTAGTGAGCTCCTGTTTTTGAAGCTTCAAGCTGAGTGCTTCCTGCCACCATCTCGGGGATGTGATATGCGAGAGGCGGATCTAAATGGAAAAACCCAGGGATGCTGCACACTTGCACTGTCGTTGCTTTGACTCTGTGGGGACCATAACTCACAAACTGAGCATCGTGTGTTCAGTAAGACTTAAAATAGTGATTGAGGCCATGAACTTATCAAGGTTGTATGTCAGGTGAGTAATGTGGTCATTTTCTCACACTCCTGTACAAATTGACAGGCTGTTAGAAAGGATGCGTGTTATTAAGGTATTTAACTCTTGGCTTCACTCTTTAGGCCTGGAAGCTGCATCAGTTTTTTATATGCACTGATAACTTCTGCATTTCCACTTCTTTGAGCTGAAATACTAAAATTGAAGGTTGACAGTGTTTCACAAGTCTCATTTATTTACACATTGGATCTGAACACATATTTGCAGGATTCTGCAATGGCCACACATTTATAATAATAATAATGTTTATTTGTATAGCACTTTGTACATAATTTCTCCCGGGGATTAATAACCCTATGAGGTCTGGGGTATAATTGGCCGTTCTTGACTATTTTTGATATGACCTTTTTGTATTTCACCTTAGCTTGTTTGGTTCCATTTTGTTCAGCACAGCCTCACTGTGTAAATGTTACTTTTTTCATTTTAATAAACTGTATTAACACACTGGACCAAATATGACAGCAAACTCTTAAATCCGAGTAGGAAGACGCGTGTCTGTCGACCCCAGAACTATTCTGATTCTGAAAAACCAATATGGCAAAAACACACTGTACACAAAATACAATGCAACATCACGTACACACCCCCACGTTAACTCATCAGCAGCTACAGAAAGAAACTGTGTGCTCTGTCTGTGTGACTCCCATTCAGAAGTGACCAGCCTGCCAACCCCTCATGGTGAGATTAAGCCCATCATCTGCTAGACTGAACCTGAAACTCCCCAACTATCAGCCCAACTGTTCATCCCAAGGACCAGGAGAGTGCTGCTGCAAATGAACAAAGGTTGTCTCTTAGCAAGAGTCATCACTGCAGAGCAAATTCTAAGGACCGAAGACTGGTGAATTGAGCTCATCAGTCTTTACCAGAGGGGTGTACTATGAAGTGAGCTTGATGAATTGGTGTGCTATGTTGAGCTTAAAGTCAGGAGTTTTTAGTGTCGTGAAAGTGATTCTGTTTTAAGCTGGCTAAATCACCTGGCTAACTTATACTGAACACATAACCTGTTCAGAGTTTCAGTTTAAAATCGCCTGGAAGCATCACAGTTTTTTTTTAATTTAAAGTAGTCTTTGAGTGTTTTATAGATTATCTGCTGTAGGAATATGTTTTATATATGCAACCTATTCATCGTATCTTACCAATAATCGTCTCTTAGCTGTAAGGATACATCAGGGTGCACTGTGTCACAGGAGTTCACATCCATTCAGCTGATGATGCAGAAAATATATAAATGTTTTTGTTTGTTCCTAATCTGCTGCTGAGTCTCGTTTACAGTCATAGAAATGCAGCTACTTAAAGTCAGATCAGAAAAGTGATCAGTTACATTTGTAGGTAATTTTTACTGACAGTATTGAGCCAGTAAGAGTACATTTCAGTTTGGTGAAGCAGAGGTCACTGCTTTACGAGGCTTTACCATTAACCTGTAATATTTAAATATGTCACGTTTAAAATGTCATAGTTCTAAAGTGCAGCCGTCAAGTTAGAGGTAAGCAGCAGCACTGAGCACGCGCTGACCTGTAAAATAAAAGTATGAACTCGAATTAATGTTTAACACTCTCAGTGCACTGCAGCATCACTCTCTCATCTGATTTGCAGCAGCAGTGTTGCATATCATATTTTGATGTCCCTGATGGCCGCCAGCATCCGTTCCACTGATGTTGCTGGTTGAAGCAGGCGGTGCTCAATCGATCCATTTTGTCCGGAAAGAGTTAAATGATGCGTAAAACACTTCCTCTTATGTGAGTGTGCACAGATCCTGGTCACCTTTGTGATATCCATCATCCCCAGTTGGGGTTTTAGGTTTTATCAAGCTAGCTAACACAAAGAAAGCCTGGCTATGATGAGCTTGCTTTATACTATACCCCTCTGGAGACCTGTTGTTGAGAGCCTGCCTTAAAGACTGAGCATCTGAGTCTGGGGAATCGTGTAGAAGGGTCATTAACTGGTTACATTTTGCACTGTTGCAGATACCCTGAGTGTTGCACCAGATTGCGTGGTTCAGTGTGGCTTTTTGTCTTTCGTGCGTACAGTCGTGGGGATTCATTCTAAAGGGCTACAGCTGGTTTGTAGGGTCGCTGCTGATGGAGAGGATTATATTTGTCGTGCTGCGTGTCTGACGGAAACCCCGGAAATTACCAACAACTGCTACAAAACTCCAGTGTGCCTTCAGCACTAGAACACAGCGTGCCTCAGTGGTTAAAAACAATTTAGCAATAACCTGAAAACTGTAAAGATTCTAAGAACATTCATAAAAGCTGTCTGTTAGTGTGGGCTTTCAAAGTGATCTAAAAGAAGATACTGATTAGCAAGCCTGGAGTTCCTCAGGCAGGTCATTCCACAACAGAGGATCCCAAACAGAAACGCGCTTTTTTATTTTTTGCAAATCTGATTCACACTCAGACTAATTAAGATGCAATTACAAAACTCTACATGCATTTGTCAGTAATACAGCTACAGTAGTGCTCACACTTTACTTATCCATTTCCTGCAGGACAGAGCACACATGTAGCATGCAGAGAAAGGAGTCTGTCTTATCTGATGGCTGCTCCGTATCCCGTTACTCTGGGCTGCACGTCTGAAATGGCTAATAAATATTAGATGGTTTTCTTTCACAGAGAGATCAGTCTTCTGCAACTGGTGGCCAAGAGCCCGAACAAGCACAAAGTGCAACGGTAAGCGCGGCGTGTGTGAGAGGAACTTGGTTTGGCATTTCTGGCTTTTTCCCTCTGGGTTTCCTCATGCGTTTGTTCTCCACCTCCAAAGATCGGGGACACCCTCTCGCCGGCTGCAGCCACCACGGCAGAGGAGGCCATGTCGGTGTCGCACGAAACGAGGGCGTCATCACGGGAGACGAGGGTGTTGCCCGGGGACCTGGGAGCCTCGGGAGGAGCGGCGCCGTTAGGTGGCGACATGGCTGCAGCGGGAGCAGAGGGGGGGAGTGAGGAGTCTGCTGGAGAGTCCGAGGCCTGGGCTGCTGCTGTTCCTCCTGTAAGAGCCTCTCCTCCCAGCTTCTGTGTGTTCAGGAAGGTGTTTTCATGTTTTCCCCACCTTACATTTACAGTGTCCTTTACTGTCAGGCTTTCATAGGAACCGTTTCTTCTGTAGAAAAACCTGATGTTTGATTGGAATGACAAATAGATGCTGATTTAATGAGATGCTCAGCAGTCTAATGTTTGTAGAACTTTAAAGGGACACTTGAACCCCAAATTTACATTTTCTCCTGTCCTGCAGTCTGGTTTTAGCGTGAGTTACCCAGTCCTAGAAGGAGTGGCTGCAGTGCCCCCTCCTGAGCATAATGGAGCTAAGTGACAGTCACTCATGGTGGTCAGAGGGGCAAACACTTAAACACTGACCTGGTTACCAAGCATAAGAAGCCTGCAGCTACCAAACACTGCAGGTCATCTGAGGCAGGACGGCCTGAAGCTTAGCTTGTACCTCTGCATTGAATCTGTGTCATTCCTGTAAGGTAGCCTGTTGTCGGAAATCCCAAGTTCCTAGTCAGAATTTTCAACTGAAAAGGCCCAGCAAGTCGGGCTTCCCACTTGGAAACTTGGAGCATTCCACACCAACCCTGACTTCACAGTCCAAGATGCAGCAGCGTGTAAAACTGTGGAACCACTGGTGTGCACTGTCGCCTCACAACAAGAGGGTCCAGGTTTGAATCCAGCAGCTGGCCAGCTTGGGCCCTTCTGTGTGGAGTTTGCATGTTTTCCCCGTGTTTCTCTGGGTTCTCCCCGGGTTCTCCGGCTTCCTTCCAAAGACAAAGGGGTTAATCGGTGATTCTAAATCACCGTAAGTGTGAATGGTTGTTTGTCTCTGTGTTGGCTCTGCGACAGACTGGTGACCCGTCCAGGGTGTACCCCGTCTTTCGCTCTATGACAGCTGGGACAGGCTCCAGTGCAGGAACATGAATGAATAAATAATCCATTGAGGAGGAACTGACGGTGCAGGACGCTGCAGGCTGCGTCCTCGTGACGCCGGGTTAGTGCGTAGAGTGAATGCAGAAGCATAAATCCCACTGACATATTTTCCCAGGCTCTTGCCACATGTGTAGTTTGACAGAAAGAAATTCCTACTGTCCAGGAGTTTATTTGTGGAGGAACCAGTCAGGATTTTTGGAAAGCACACTGTGGCTGACCAAACCTCACTGTTAGCGGTTTCATAGGGGGCGGCAGTGGCTCAGTCTGTTGCTGGGCTGGGCTGGGCTGGGCTGGGCTGGGAACCAGAGGGCTGCTGGTTTGAAACTCGCCTGTGGAAGTTTGAGACCATATTCTGACCCACACTGGACTATTACACCTGCCAAGCATGATGGAAGTTAGATAACCTAGAGGAGAACCTCAGGCTCCTCTTGATTGGCGGGTTCAGACAATAGAAAGGAAACAGTTTATACGTAAATCTGCTGACAGCAAGGCTTGTGAGACTTCAGTTTTGAGTAGCTGTGTCTTGAATTTTGGCTTTTTTTAAAAAGCAGCACAAACTGAATGGCGTTTAGTTCCTCTGCATCCAAGAGAAGATGGATATCTGCACACCTCAAACTGGGCCTTCCACACCAAAGCGTTCTAGATGCAGTGTTGGGTGAACCGTCAGAGCCTGTGGTTTTAACCTCTATTGGTTGTTAAGAGATCCATGACTGACGTGATTTCACCAGAGGGCTGATTCCAGTTTCTTATTTGTAAAAAATGTATTTTAAACTTTGATAAAAGATAAAGTTTTGCACTTCTTGGTACAGAACTTTTTTTTTTTATCTGTTTTCTTGTTGAGCTGCAGCAGAGGGATCATGACATACAGAATTTGACTTAAACATGTAAAATATGAGCCCGTCCTGTCAAACATCATAATCCTGTTGCTTGTAGGAGTGGGTTCCCATCATCAGGTGTGACATGATGACCCAGAGGAAGATGAAGGCCCAGCCTCCGTTGTCTGACGCCTATTTGCACGGCATGCCAGCAAAACGCAGGAAGGTAATCAGCTGTAACTTTCTGTTATAACTTATGAGCATCACTTCTCCTCCTCCTCCTCTTCACGGTGTGTGTGTGTGTGTGTGTGTGTGTGTGTTTTCAGACAGGACAGAGTAGTGCAGCCCTCCTCTCTCTCTCCGATGCAGTGAGTCAAGCAGCCAGGACGGCAGGAGTGAAGCCCATCACCTCCGCTGAGCGGTTACAGGACGATCTGGAGACCCAGGAGGTGAAGGAAGCTTATTCAGAACAGGTAAAAACATCTTACAGCGTTTCAGCGTTCCAACAAAAAATAATCTGTTTGCTCTGTAATGCTGTGTGGACAAAAGTATTGGGCCACCCACACATAACGTTTAAAGGAACTTTGAATCCTTTGGCATTGTAGCTTCAACAGCTTCCAATAACACTATGGAAGCAGGAATAAAATGTATGGAGGAACTGTAAAAATGTAGCACAAACAGTTGGTGTAATTTAAAAAGTTGATCACGGAGGTTGCCTATTTCTACTGTTAGTGAGCGCCCATCAGTCGGTCCCATCCTGCCCCAGAGCAAGAGCCGTAATGAGCCGTATTCATCAGGAAGCTGTGGGCCCTAAACCTGCCCGCCACTTCCTGTAGTGGAAAACGACCTGCAGAGTTCCAGAAAAGTTAGCTTCAGTTTAGTCAGTACTGTTGATAGAAATGTAAGTTGCCTTTGAGGAAGTTGGCTGTGGTCACATGACAGCGCGCCTCACCTTCTTCCACGGTGATGATCAAATCCTCCTCTTCCTCCTCGCAGGTTAAATCAGACCTCAAGAAACGAGTGAGGGAAGACCCAGATTTCAACTCGCAGCAGTTCCCCAACGCACACAGAGCTTTCTCATCAGACTCCTAATGCTGTTCCTACGGTGACCCGTTTCCCCTCCGTCTGCTTTACTTTACTTACCGGTCGGTGCAGCTTCTCCCCCAGACTGCCTGCCTACTTTTTAAACAGCTCTAATTGCCTAATGCCGATGTGAGTACTTCCCCAGTGCCTATTTATTGCTTTGTGTTTATTTTGATCCGACCTTTGCCGAGAGAACGCTCCTCACTGAAGACGTCGTGCTTGATAGAACTTTGACTAAATTCCCGTCACGTCATGTTAATCTTTTTTTGGACACGTGTATTTGCTTCTCTTCTCTCCTCGTGTGGCTTTGTTCGTGCGGAGCCTGAGCCCTCATCGTTTAGCAGACTCCTGCCTTCCTCTGAAGACTCGAGCACACGAGAAGACTTTCATGTGATGCTTGTTTGGTACATGAATGTACAGAATGCTTAATAAAAGTCTTGATTCATACAAAGGTGTGCACTCTTCACTGAAAGTCTGCTTGCATTTTAAAGTATTAAAAATGTTAAATGAGCGCGCTCAGGAAAATGTCTAGATGTGACATCAGCAAATTCTTCAGTTAGGTTAATGGTACCAGGAAGTGTCCTCAGCTTATTTTTTTTGAGTTGTCCAGCTATCACATTCATGATTAAAAAAGGAATAAAATGTTGGACAGAATTAGTAAGAAATGTGATAAATTAACTGACAAACAAGGAATTGTAACTTTAAAAGTACAAACACCAACAGGCTGGGAATGCTAAATGTTTCCTGGTGAACTTTTAGAGAATGTTTGCATTTTAATTTTCTTTTGGTAAATGAATTATATCTTTAAAACAGCTAGAACTGCTCTTTGTACACTAGTTAATTCATGAAGTATTTATAGTGTAATCTAAAGCACAGTTGTTCCCTAAGCTGTTCGATTTCTCCAGGCTTTCAGAGGCTTTTAAAGTGTTTCTTGGGATTCTTCATGTCTTTGTAACTGGATATTTTCAGAGAATTTTTTAAGCAGCTTAACCCTGACCTATGGATCACTGAAGCATAAAAAAAGCTCCATAACACAAGAGGGGTGATCCGGTGTTAAGTCTACACATAGCAAAGAACCACATTTAAATTGAATCTTTGGGCACTTTGTTACTAACAGCCTGTCACAAAAACACAGATCTGTTCCCATTTCTTCAGTTGAATCTATGAAAAATGCCAAAGATAACAGTTTGACATGCACGAAACAGTATTTTTGCACCAACAAGGTGATTCCCAAAGAGCTTTGAGCCTGAAATCTGATACTGTGTGCACCATGTCCCTAAAAACAAAAAAAAAAAGGAAACTGGACAAGTGGCAGGCCTAAAAAGAACAGGATCTGAAAGTCGTCCTTAAGAAAAGAAAATCCAGCAAAGACCTGACACAGGACCTGAGAGATGCATCTGGACCTTCAGTTGATCATCTACTGTTCACTGAAGCCTCATCAGAAAAGGTCTCAGTGGAAGGGTGGCTGTCAAGAAGACATTCTTGAGGAAGGGAAACAGGGAGAGCTGTGAAAATGACACGAGCTGGACTGAACATCAGTGGAAACAGGTCTGATGGAGGGATGGATGGACCTCAACATGATTGAAGCAGAGAACAGCCGGTCAAGGCAGATGGCCGCCCCTCTCTGAGCCTGGTTCTGCCGGAGGTTTCTTCCTGTTAAAAGGGAGTTTTTCCTTCCCACCGTTGCCAAGTGCTTGCTCATAGGGGATCATAGGATTGTTGGGGTTTTCCTTTTAACACTGTTTTATCTTTACCGTACAGTGTGAAGCGCCTTGAGGCGACTTTTGTTGTGAATTGGCGCTATATAAATAAAATTGAATTGAACTGAATTGAATTGAATTGAATTGAACAGAACAAAAGGCAGCCAACATCCAAAGAAGAGCTTTGGAATGTCCTTCAAGAAGCCTGGAGAACTATTCCTGAAGATGACTTAAAGACAGAAAGCTTGGCTCAGAGAGTTCAGGCTGTGCTGGAGAATAAAGGAGCTCAGAACAAATACT
>VUQH01005291.1:0-11430 GCA_015106775.1 Etroplus canarensis | reverse complement strand
TTTGTGTGTGTTGGTTGTTTTTTTTTTTTTTTTTTTTTTAGGTGGTTCCTGCCGCCAGGTTAACGGCACTCCTCAGAAAGGCTTTGTGAGGCCCGAACAGCTTCTGGAGGGCAAGGTGAGCTGAGAAGTTGTGCAAGTGTGTGTGAATGTTTGACACACTCAGAGGTTTCATAAACCTCTCCCCTCTGTTGTTAGGACTCTGAAGCCATCTACCAGTGGTTATGTGAGTTCCAGCTGGAGCAGTACACATCCAACTTCATCAGTGCTGGCTATGATGTGCCCACCATCAGCCGGATGACCCCTGAGGTGTGTATGCATTACACTTCTTAGCATCCAGGAATTATTACCAAACTAATTTTAAGTATTACCAAATTTGAGACCTGTTTTAAAGAACTGTAAGTAGATTTTGATGTGTGACAGTATCTTTTATTCCAGTTTTTAAAAGCAAAACGGTTCACATTCTGATTGCATAGGTGTAGGCGAGTGGATCAGGGGTACTGAGGTCTCAGAAGGGTTTATACCACTTATATCAGCAACTGTTAACATTACATAAAACAGCCTGAGAGGATGGTCAAAAATCTTAATCTATTTTTAAAAAGTGAAAACAAAATCCTTGAGATGACTGTTTTTGTGAACTGAGGCTAAACTGAATTAATTTGAATCATTTCTAGGCCTCTGAGGTCTAACCCGTCAGGCCTGTTAGGTCTAACCGTACATTAGGGGTTGGGGTGGCAGCGGGTCACTCTGTTGGTGGACTTGGTTCAAAACTTGCCTGTGAAGGTTGGAGGCCTGTCGAAGTTGGAGACATATTCTGGAGAAGGGTTGGCTCACTCTCCCCACAACCAAGCGCTGCAGAGGTGCCTTTGAGCAAGGCACCCACCCCCCCTCACATTGCTCCTCGGTGCCTTCGTTCTCACCTCTCCAACTCTGCGTGTTACTGGTTGTGTTTGTGCATGTATCTTTCAGACCTGCATGTTAAGTGTGTATACATAACAACTGAGTGTGATGTTATGTGTCGACCTATGAGCTGATCTCATGGCAAGCCATCTGTCTGTCCGTCCCGTGCGCAATTCGCAAGAATCGCTACTCTTTCTAGAGTATTGGTCAGATTATCATGAAACTTGACGCAATGATCACCTCGTGGGTCTTCACTCAGATTTTTGCTCGTGCTCAAGATCAAGGTTATATTTGTAATTGGACAAGCACATTTCTTATTTCATAAGAAGTACTATTTCAAAGAATGTTAGTCAGATTATGGAGAATCTTGCCACAATTATCACCTGATGGTCTTCAGCCAGATTGTTCTGAAGGTCATATTTCTTGTTTAAAGAGCACGTTTCAGTTTTCACAAGAATCTCTACTCCTCCTGCAGTATTGGACAGAATTTAGTAAAACTTGAGCACAATGATTACCTAATGGGTGTTTACTCAAATAGTGTTCATTGTCAGTATCAAGGCACTTTTCCATTCTCACAGGAATCGCTGCACCTAGGCGTACTGGTTTGAATTGTAATGTTCGTAAGATGAGTGTTAGCGTGTGCCCTCTTGTTTGTGCATGTGTCTCTCAGACCTGCACGTTAAGTGTGTGTATACGTATCAACTGTGTGTTTTGAGATTGGAAATTTGAAATTTCCCTTTTGGGGATTAATAAAAGTATGTTTTTTTGTCTGATATGTGTAAGACCTATGAGCTAATCTCATGGCAAGCCGTCTGTCCCATCCACAATTCACAAGAATTGCTACTCTTCCTAGAGTATTGGTCAAATTGTTTCAAAACTTGTCTCAGTGATCACCTCATAGGCCTTGTGTTCAAGGTCAGAGTCATATTTTTCATTTGACAGGCACTTTTCTTTTTTCACAAGAATCTCTACTTCAGCAAACAATAGTCAAATTATGGGGAAACTTGCCACAATTATCACCTGATGGACCTTCAGCCAGCTTGTGCTCAAGGTCATAATTGACATTTTATCCGCATTTTTCAGTTTTCACAAGAATCGCTACTCCTCCTGGAGTTTTGGACAGAATTTAGTAAAACTTGAGCACAATGATTACCTAATGGGTCTCCACTCAAATAGTGTTCATTGTCAGTATCAAGGCACTTTTTCATTTTCATAAGAATCACTACTTCTAAGCATGCTGGTTTGAATTGTAATGTTCATAAGATGCATGTTCCCTTTTCCTGCCATCATTATGTTTATTTGTGATAAACTATGTTAGCGCAGGTCAGAAATTAAGGATTCTCAGTAGTTTGTGTAGTACAGGCAACCAATGAAAAGAAAACTCTCTTTCCTTCTGTATTTCACACATTACAATAACCTTTGAATTATGAGGGATCATAAGCCAGATGAGCTGCTACATCACTGCCTTTCTGGTTTTAACCCATAAAACATCACAGGTTGTTCAAAGCAGTCTGCACACTTGCTATTGCACACAACAGAAGTTATGTGTAACCATACTCGTGCACTGATCTTCTCTCTTCTCCACTGACTTCCTCCCCTAGTTACAGTCTGTCACTTTGAACTAGACTGGCTGGTTCAGACTCCATGTGATCATCTTTGCCTTGGAGTTGCTGAAAACAAGCAAGGGCTTGACATTTGTGCGCAGCTTTACCTCGGCATTAGTCGTGTCCATGGAGCTGATTTGCTAATCATTTGTTCTCCCACAGCCCTCTCTCACGAATGTTTATTAATTGCAAAATTGCCATTTGGGGAATGAGTCACTCAGCTCAGTGGTTTGGATCCAGACGGTTTTCTACATCTCTACATGTACAGTGCGACACTGCATTGCAGCTCTCATTTTCATATCCATCATGACCAATTAATTTATTAGATATCACCTCTTTTTTATAATGTGCTGTTATAATTTATCATCTTGCTTCATGTGATTGCCTCAGTAAAATGTCCTTTTCGCTAAAGTAGCTAAAGAACTATTTTGTTGATTATTTACTCATCCTTTTATTTGTTGATCTCTGGTTGACTTGATCCTTCACTGGCTGTCTTCTTGGCTTTTATTCTTCAGGATCTCACAGCGATCGGAGTGACCAAACCAGGACACAGGAAGAAGATCTCAATAGAAATTGGCAAGCTGAGCATCCCTGAGTGGCTGCCCGATTACATTCCTGTGAGAAATCACTCCTGACATCCCACTCACGTGCTGTATAAGTCACAAAAGCAGTCAGCTGTTGGATTTGTTTCAAGATCTCGTTCTGACTGGGTGTGCTTGTTGTTTCAGTCGAACTTGGGGGAGTGGCTGAGCGTGATTGGATTGCCTCAGTACCAGAAGAGATTGTGTGATAACGGCTACGACTCCATAGCCATAGTAAAGGACATCACCTGGGAGGACCTGCAGGAGATAGGCATCACTAAACTGGGTGAGGAGTTTGGGTGAAATGTGTAGTTTAAGGCTGCCATCTCTCGGGCTGTCAATGAGTACTCCAAATTTGATTGTATCATTAAAGATGGATGGATGGATGGATGGATGGATGGATGGATAGATAGATAGTACTTTATTCATCCTGGACTGGGAAATTCCTCTGTTACAACATTACAACATGTGTACACAGTATACGCAGCACCAACAAAAATAAGATAAATATAACAATTAGGACAGTTAAAATTAATGCATCACTGCAGATGAATTAATTTCCATAATTCATTTGATTAAAAGTTTTAACACAGTTAACGCATGTGCAGCGCACAGTGACTCAGAATCCCACAATTCCACTGACTGGCACAGATTGGTGCTCCAACACTGACTGTCGGCAGAACAAACTTGATCAAGGCGGATTCATAGCTGCACAACCACAACAGAACAATCGACATGAAGAAATTTGCACACTCTGCAGGAAGGAGTTTTCCATTTACATGAGCACTTCCAGCTTAAAGCACCACATCAGCGTGACGCATACATTAGTCAGGGGTTCCTCTGCAAGTACTTCAGCGGCCCTGACACCCAGCTTACACCAAACCATGCTCACAGACCATCAGGGCCTGAGGAAGTCTACCTCTGACCATTGTATGTTATTTTTTTATTTTTATTTTGCAATCTGGATACCATATCTGCTGGTTTAGTTAAAATAAACAGGTGATGTGTATATATCAGCTTCTGTCATCAGTCTTTTTGCCCCCACAAAATGAAGCGCAATTAACAGTGAATGGGTATTAATTGTGATTAATCTAAATTAATCCACAGCGGCCCTGTGATTAACCAGATTAAAAAATGTGATCGTTTGACAGCCCTAATAAAAATATTTATATACAATAATGATGTGCAATTATGGTATACAGAACATTCCAGGATATAATCTAATAAAAAAAGACTATGTGAGAGGATGTGAAATTTGCACAGTGTACATAGACAAATAGCCAATATGGATAAGACAGAGGGCAAAGAAGACAAGATGTGCAATTTTATTGGCTGAAGTGAGGAGTTGGGAAACCAGACAGAACCTATGCAGAGCGCTCTCTGTTGGTCAGAGGTGAGGTGTTATGGAGAGCTGTGAGAGAAAGAGCTCCGCTGTCTGTCCAGTGTGAAGCAGACAGACTAATATATTAGGGAAAATTAAAAATATGGAAATTTGATTGCAGAAAGAAAACAGTGACCAGAAGCTGTCTGTCTCCTGCACAGCAAAGAATGCAAACAAATTAAGACTTTAATTTTTTATTTTATCTCAAAAATGCCAAAATTCTTGACAGAGGCCCGGCAGAGGTTCGATACCCAGCAGACGCTGCCCACTGCCTCAGAACTGGTTGCGATACTGCAAAAACTGAGCTGCAGACAGTTGGACACTGAAGTTGTTCTAACGTGGAAAAGAGGCCGGGTCAGACCGTCTCGTACAGAGTAAGAAATGTAGATCAGATTAGTGCTAAAAAATATGTACCTTTGGCTGCTTCCTTGTATTTCCCCCATACAAGAGAAGACAATATCTGCATTGGTAATTTGTGGTTTTACACGGGATGCCCTTCCTGATGCAACCCTTCATGGTGAGATGGGTTTGTGTCTCCACCTGGAATCAAACCAGGGACCTTTCACTCGTAAGGCAAATGTGTAAACCACTACACTACAGGGACATTTTCATTATAAAGGAATTAAATGCATCATTCTTTTTTCTAAACTTGCGAACAGACGGCCATATGATGTTTTCTTCACCTAAGCAGCCTGTCTTTTTAAAAAAGAATCAAGCGATTCATGGTCACGTCCAGCTAATCAAAATTTCAAGACATAAAGGCTAGAAATATTTCACTCTGTGTAATGAATCTATATAATATATGGGTTTCACTTTCTGAAATGAGTGACAAAAAATATTGAACTTCTTCACGATGTTCTAATTTTTTGAGATGTACCTGTACAAGCGAGTAATGAAACAGGCTGTGGAGATGGAAGCTGTGAGGTCGAGAAACCTTCGTGGCGCACGCTATTTTTCCTTCTCATTCTTTCTGTCCAGAATGTCTTGTTTATTTGACTTTATTCAAATCGACAAAGAGAAAGTCTAACAACAACAACCACCTCGAGGCACGGTTTAAAAACGACATCCCTGCCACGTGTAGGGAACGTCACAATGTCGTTTCAACTTTCATTTTAGAGCTATTTTTCAGCAGTGACTAGATGTTGGCAAAAATCTGCCAGGCGACGTTTATTCAACAGCTAAATGTTTGCTGGATATTTGTATATATATTTAAATGGTTTGAACTTTTGTGGGTTTTTAGCTCATCTGGCTGAAGGACCAATGAGCTTAAGCCATGGCGAGGCATCCTTCTCTAATTCACAAGAATTGCTGTGTTGCTGTGTATCATAATGTTTAAAAAATGAGTGTGCCCCTCCACCATCTGTACATAAATGCCATCATTAGGTTCAATAAAAATAGTATAATAGCATGATAGTGTCTTAAGGGCCTTGCTCAGGGTCACCTTGGTGGTGCTTGTGAAGGCCAGCGCCGCTCTGGTCTTTCGGTACACCTCCACATGAGTCCATGGTGCATCTTGAAAGTTGGCCTTTGACTCCACTAGCTTCCAGCCTCCACAGGTGAGTCTTGGGCCAGCAACCTTCGGCGGCCCTCTGGTCCCCAAATGGGTCCGCCAACGGACTGAGCCACTGCCGCCCTCCAGTTCTTATTAGTTTGTGCAATAGAGCCAACCAATGTTAAAAAAATCACTTTCTTTCTGTACTTCACACATTACAATAACCTGTGAGGTGTGATGATGGTGAGCCTGATGAGCTGCTACGCCACTCACATTTTGGTTTGAAGGAATAATCGAGTGTGAGTTTCACCTAATTTGAACGACACCAGCAGTGTCCCCAGAGCATGAAGCCGTTTCAGTTTTATTTATTTTTTTACCGTCTTCAAATAAGCAAACAGAACAACTCATTAAATAATGATAGAAGTGGCGTTCATGGAGTTTATGGAGAGCATTTGAGGAAACTGAATATTTCATTTGTTGCAATTCTGCCTTGTGACCACAGGGGGCAGAAGCAGTAGCTATACTATTCTATAAATCATGGTGAGTTCTGTAGTTAACCCATGATCATGTCTGTGTGTTTCAGGCCATCAGAAGAAGCTAATGTTAGCAGTGAAAAGACTGCTTGACCTGCAGCGCTCTCGTAACCATGGTGACAGACCTGGAGGCGGAACTCTCAGAAAAAAGCCGCCCGCTGCTCTTGAACTAGTGGCCATCGAACACACGCCGACGCACAACGTTCACACGCGCTTGGATGCGCCGTCTGACAACTGCTGCTCCTCCCCCCGAACCCCCAGGGCCCTCCTCTCCTTCCAGGACAGCGAGCTGAGTGCTGAGCTGCAGAGCGCCATGATGGGCAAGGCAGGAGGAGGCACCACAGAGGCGTTCGCCATCAGGGGCGTGTCCTCTGCCGCAGGAATGACTGCCATGTCAGTCAGTCAAGAGAGCATTGGAATGCGCTCCCGGGGCTCAGGGAATTCTGGGAATTCCGGAAATTCAAATACGGGATATTCTCAGGATCACCAGGCGACACCGTCTGCAGCCGCAGCATCGAGCCGGTCTGAGGAGAGTCTGGGGAATGGCGCCGGAGAGGAGGCGAAGCGCGGAAGAAGCAGTCCTGGAGGTAGAAGTAGACAAAGACCCACAGAGGTGTCGGAGCACCAGAACCGGTCTGCTACCCCAAACAAAATCCCCTTCACCCCTCTCACACCTCCGCTCACTCCCAGCAAAATGCCTCGCTTTGCCTACCCGGCAATCCCACCTAAAGCCAAACACTTCCAGTCTCCTAACCGCCCATATCAGCCTCAACACCACCCTCAGCACCAGCCTCCATCCTCCCCCTCTTCTCCGTCCCCCCAGCCTTCTCCAACACAGAAGGCTTTCAGTTACATCCAGGCCCAGACGGGAGGTGTCAGCAGGGCTCCACGAGTGCTTTCCAAGCCTCTTCCTGGGGCCGTCCCTCTGTTAGGACCCCCGCCCGCTCAGGCCCCAGCAGGTAACACACAGCGGGGCCCTCAAAAGAAGCGCTCTCAAAGCCTGACTCGCTACGCCCTGTCAGACGGAGAGCCGGACGAAGATGACGACCCCGCTCCCCCCTGCACCTCGGCTTCTTCTGCGGTCATGCCGTCCTATGCCACCCTGTCACGCAGGCCTGGACGTGGGCACGCGGGCGCCACGGGGGCCCAGCATCACATTAACCGCAGCCAGTCCTTTGCCGTGCGCTCACGACGCAAAGGCCCACCCCCGCCCCCGCCCAAGAGGATGAGCTCGGTAAGCAGCAGCCCCGTGCGTCAACCAGGAAACGGCAAAGGAGCGGAGCCAGAGATGAAGGGAGGGGTGGAGACGGAGAGCGTAGGCAGCGTGAGGAGCATCGCAGCCAGGCTGGAAAGCAGCAGCAGCAGTCCATCCAGGAGGATAGATATACCACCTATGCCCATCCCTGTTTCACCTGCCTTCAGCCCTGTTTCCTCCCCGATCCCACACGGGTTTCCTTCTCACATGATCTCACAGCACTCCAAACCTGTCCCCGCCTTAGGTCTGGCAGGTCTGAGAAGGGTAGGAAGTGAGAGGACAGAAGGAGAGCCTGACAGTCAAAGAGACAGAAGTACAGAGAGAGAGAAAGGAAAGAGAACTGAAAAGATATCAAAGAGTGCCACCGCATCTCCAAAGCTCAGTTCCAGGGACCATCTGCCTTTTGCTGAAGAAGGCAACCTCACTATCAAGCAGCGACCCAGGATGGCAGTCCTTACTCAGCCAGATATTGACGTTAAGACTCCGTCAGAGGCTCCAGTCCAGACCCCCAACAGGCTGGAGCTCCCAGAGTTCAATCTGAAGGAGTCTGACACGGTGAAGAGACGACACAAACCCAAAGATAAAGACGCGTCCACGCCCGAGGAGGCTACCACCCCCAACAGCGACGACAAGCTCCCGCAAACCAACGGCCTCCACACACAAAACGACACTGGCACGCTGAGCGACGAGGAATCTCAGAGGCCGGGAAATGTTTTCCGAAGAATAGGTTCCACGGGAAAAGGCCTGAGGCCTCCAGTGTTCTCAAAACCTTCCAGCCCTCTTAAACAAGCCCCCAACAGCAGACCTACAACCCCTCAAAAAACCGTTTCTTCGGCGCAACCAATCGCACAAACCGCCATTCCTAAACTCACCAGTGTGCAAATTCACACGGTGTCCCCAAAGCTGGGAGGCAACATGCAAACCCAGATGTGTGTGCTGGGTCCTAAACCTGTGAAACAGCCACAAACACTCGCGTCAGACGCCGAGAGTCCACAGAAAGCTGCTGCTTCAGCTGCAGCCAGACTCCCTCAGAACAGCACGGCCCCCTCAGCAGGTAACAAGAAGAAGAAGATGATTCAAACTGTTCTCATTTTTTAACAAGCTTATTTTTGATGGTTTCTTGTTCCTCAGGTCTGAATCTCAGCTTGGTTCAAAGTGTTGCCTTTGCTGCTCCGTCCTCCCCGTCTCCAAAGTCCTGCTACCTGACTTCAGCACTGCCTGGTCAGGCAGGGAAAGCAGGGGTAACCCCGCCTGGTGTGGCCGGTCTGGAGGTGCTGGCCCAGAAGAGACTGGAGCAAACCAGTACATCACTGGAAGCTGCTCTGAAAGTAGTGGAGAACAAACTGGCACAGGGGAGCAGCGTGGACGGGTAAGGACTGCTGTATCGGCGTGGCCTGTGTGGTGTGCGTTACAAAAGCAGCTTGAGGAACATTAGGCACAGAGGAAGAAAGAATTTACCAGCTTCACACAGTGACTTACAGTGGCTGTAGAAAGTCTACACACCCTGATTAAAACGCCAGGTTTTTCTGATGTAATAAAATGAGACCACAGTGTTCACCTCAGTGTGACCTTTAACCTTTACAATTTACGTAACTGAGATAGAAACAAATCTGTTAGGGAGTGTATCAGCACAGCACAGCGTGACCTGGTGATACCTGCCCACTCTGCCTTGCTAAAGAGCTCCAGATCTGTCAGCCTGAGAGCATCTCGTGTTCTCAGCCGTCTTCAGGTCACTCCAGAGTTTCAGTTGAATTTAGGTCTGGACTCTGGCTGGGACTTCCTGAAACCTACTTTTACTTCAGGTGAAGCTTTTGTTGATTTGGACGTTAGGGTCAGGGTTAGGGGTCTCTGTGTGCCGAGAGGTGTCTCTGTGTCTCTCTGTGTGTTGAGAGGTGTCTCTGTGTGTTGTGATGTGTCTCCATGTGTCGAGAGGTATCTCTCTGTGTTGTGATGTGTCTCTCTGTGTTGTGATGTGTCTCCGTGTGTCTCTGTGTGTTGTGATGTGTCTCTGTGTGTTGTGATGTGTCTCTGTGTGTTGTGATGTGTCTCCGTGTGTCTCTGTGTGTTGTGATGTGTGTTGTGGTGACAGAAAGTGTTTTTTGAAGTGTCATAAATAATTTGTTTTCTTATTTAGTATAAAGTTGTATAAAAAACATTTCCTGCATGTTAATGTAAAAAGTTGTTATAACTTTGTTGTTTGCTAAATTTGGTTTTGAAACCTACATTTTATATTTTCATTCTAAGTTATAAAAATGGTAAAACATGTTTGTGATTTTCAGAGTAAAACAATCAAACGTTTCCTGCTCAGATTTCCTGTTTTTGTGCGAGTTTAGGTGTTGGTGTTTTGTCAAACTGAATAAAGTGACTGTAAAATCACACAGTGATGAAAAATGACACCAAACCAGGCGAGATGAACAGTTTTTAAGTCTAGCAGTAAAAACAGCCAGTTATACCCCACGCAGGCTGTTTTTCCTTTTGACGCCGTTGGTCACCAACACTGTCCCGTCTGTTTCCCAGCGGCAGCAGCTCGGTGAAGGCGGCAGGAAACATTCTGGACGACATCGGCAACATGTTCGACGACCTCGCCGACCAGCTGGACGCCATGCTGGAGTGACTTCCTGACTCCTGGAGGGGGCAGCGGACGGAGAGCAGAGCGCGGGGCTCGGCGCCTCCTCGGGACGACGCCGTCGGCGAACGCTCGAGGATTTTCCTGCACGTCTTTTTCCACTCTTTCTCAGTGCGAGCGCGTCGCCTTAGGACACACACCCGGCAATGTTTCTTCAGCACATTATCACTAAAGGGAACGAGGGTCCAATGTATTCATGTAGCCTGTAAATATATAAATAAGTGTACGGTGACAGTGTGTGTGTGTGTGTGTGTAGTCAGATATCTTTATACTGAACATATTGACCTATGATTATATTTATATTTCCATGTTTTTTTTTTAACCAAAAGAGTTCCTATTGGCTGCTTTGAGTCATTCTGTTGTACATTAGCAAGACTGCGTCATATGTATATTTTGCTGCTTATAGTTTGTAACATGGAGGCGTTACTGTTTAATGTATTAAAATAAGCATATTCCATGCATATGTACTAGAAATGCTTTTACCAAAGTCTTTTTCGGCTTCTTCTTTAAAGCGTCGTTACTGCCGCTGTAGGCTGAGGGGTCTGTAGGAGCTGTCGGGAGGGTTTCGGAGCCCACCTCACGGTGCTGAGGTATGAACGCACCGTAGGAACGGAAGATGCTTTCAAGCATTTCAAGCAGCGGCCAAAGAATTTCAAGGAAGACAAACTTCTTCTGAAAGTTCAAAGTGATCACCGTTTATGGAGGCCCGATGGCGCCAGAATGTTTTATTGGCTTATTGACTGGACAGAGTTTCTAGGCACAGCTGGGGGGTTGAGAGTGTCGGCTTTGGGGGTCTCGGGATGATGTGTTTCTGTTGGCTTCGTCCTCCCGGTCGTGGACGAGTTTTAGTATCTCCGGGTCTTGTTCGGGAGGTTGGGGAGAGTATAATGGAAGGATGGAGTGGTGACGCCTCACCGGTCGATCTACGTGGTCACGAGCTCTGGGTAATGACTGAGGGAGCAAAATCACGGATGGAAGCAGCAGAAATGAGGCTGGGCTGAGTGGGCAGCGCAGTCACTGGAGTGCCCACCCCGGGTCAGGGATGAGTTGCTGCCCCAGGT
>VUQH01005290.1:0-11550 GCA_015106775.1 Etroplus canarensis | reverse complement strand
CTGTTAACATAGGGCTTCCTTTTGGCACAGTACAGTTTTAACTGGCATTTGTGGATGTAACTACGTATTGTGGTACTTGACAAAGGTTTGCCAAAGTAGTCCTGAGCCCATGTGGTGATATCGCTTATAGATGAATGACGATTCTTGATGCAGTGCCGCCTGAGGGATCGGAGATCACGGTTGTTCAGCTTAGGCTTGCGCCCTTGTCCTTTACGCACTGAAATTCCTCCAGATTCCTTGAATCTTTTAATTATGTTATGCACTGTTGAAGGTGAAATATCCAAATCTCTTCCTATCTTTCCTTGAGGAACATTGTTTTTAAACATTTCAATAATTTTCTCACGTATTTGTTGGCAAACTGGCGATCCTCGGCCCATCTTTGTTCCTAAAAGACTAGACCGTTCTTGGATGCTGCTTTTGTACCAAATCATAATTACAATCACCTGTTGACATCACCTGTTTCATATCACATCATTATTTAACCAATTTACCTGATTACTAGCCCTAAATTGCTCCTGTCCCAACATTTTTGGAATGTGTTGCAGGTCTGAATGACAGGAAAGGATGTATATTTACAAATGAAATGAAGTTGACCAGACGAAACATGAAATATTTTGTGTTCATATTGTCTGCAATGAAAGTAAATTTAGAAATCACTGCTTTCTTTTTTTATTTGCATTTTTCATACTGTCCCAACTTTTTCTGATTTGGGGTTGTATTAGAACTCTCCCCCTTTGCATCACCAACATGAAAACAGATGCGAGCTGAGCTCTCAAGTGTGCATTCCACTGACCCAAGCAGGGGAATTCCTGGGAATAAGAGTTTTTCCGAAGTGCGATCAATTTCACAGTCATTTCTACTTTCTTTTTCTTTAGTTCTCTCACAGCTGCGTCACTGAGCCCCCTGGTTCTAAAGTTTATAAATCATTTTATTTTCTCACACATCCTTGCCAAATGAGAGGTTTGCAGCACATGTTAACAATCCTTTGGCTTGCGTGAGAGTTTATGTGATGACAAACGTGTGTTTTCCCCTCGTTGTTCTTGAGTAATCCCACTCCTTACAATAATCGCCTGCACTTCAGAGAATCTAAGTTTAATGGCAGGCACACACAAATTACCTGAAGGGCTTGAACTGGAGTCATCTTGTTTAAGAACTCATCCTCTGACCACATCAAAATATTTACTGGTTTTAAAAGTAATACATTACATAAAAAGGCCATATGTTAAATTAAAGGTCTAATTTATTGATAAGGTAGGAAAAGGTAAATTAGAGAAGTATAAGAAAGTAGAGCCCGAATTACTCAATTTCAGAGACAGTAAGTGTGGACCAATTAATAAAAAATAATGCTCCCTTGCAACTGGCAACAACTCCAACATATCAACTTGAAGGCCATGGTGTTCATAACTTGTCTCCACCGCCCCCAAGTGGCCAAAAAAATTATTGCGTTAATTCAGGTCATTAGGCATATCAGCATCTTCCAATTCATATATATATATATATATATACATACATACATACATACATACATACATACACATATATATACACACACACACACACACACACACACATATAGTACAGAAAAATAATTGAGGTGGAAACAAGTTGGAAGCAAATAATGTACTATACTAAAAGAGATGGTTGTGTTTGTTTTTAACCAGCTGGCTAACAGCTGCACCTACATGAACAAACACAAAACTGATCCTACATCTGCAATATTTGCTACCAAGGGTGTTACAGCTGTCTCCTTGTCAATTTGGACAAAAAGGAGAAAAAAAATTAAAAATGAATTCTATTAGTGCTATCAGAATTTGAATTAGGTACGGGACTAATTCTTTCCTCAAGCTCAGCTTAATATAGAGTTGCTTCTCTTTTCATATCCCACTTCCCCTTGCACATTTTCCCAGAGCTCTGATCTACTCCATCTAGTTGAACTGTACACATGCAGGGTCCCGGTCTAGCATCACTAAAGAGAGGAATAAACGTGGTTAAAAGTTGTGGGGGAAGACATTTTGGACTTTGAACACTTACATGTAGGTAATTCTTCATGGGAAAAGAATGTGCAGTGTACAGAAAAAGATGAGAAGCAGGCATCCAGCAGTAAGATGATTATCAGCGTCAGACTTCTGAATGAATTAAAGGAAAGATTAACCAAAATCAAAAGAAAAGAATATCACAACATTTACCACACTATTGGACTCGCAAGCTGTCAGCAGCAGATGCAAGGCAAAAACCAAGAACCAAGATTTAATCACATTAAATAGACTAACAAATCAAGATATGGTGGTCTCTTTCACTTGAATGTATCTTTTTTACTTTATTTGAGCTACTTTACTATGATTAAACTGCCCTCTAGCATAAGCAGTGCTCCTCTACCAATTGATTAGGGTGTGTTCTGTGCAAGTGTGCGTAAGTGAATGAGAACACGTGCAGAGTAAATGAGAAAGCAATCCAGACAAGAGCCGCAGTGAAATGCTATTTTGACAGGGTTGTTCTCTCGTATTATATCACAGGGACCACCAAGTCATATTGTGTCGATCAGGTTGCCACAGCAACTGCAACAGAGTTGAATAGTGAGACACGTTCTCTAGACATTCCTCTGTTGGATAACATCAGCACAGCTGAATGCAGGCAACGTCTCAGACAGCAGGTACAAACACTCAGAATCATAACTGAATGAGAGCATTGCAAGTGAATATAAAATTAAACTTGGATCAGCTTTTAGTATAATGGATCCAAAATGTGTTATTTCACATAATACAACACAATTTTAAAAAAATCTTATTTTACTTATTTTGATATTGTAGTTAACAACCCCTTATTCAGTGAAGACTCAAACAGAAATTATGGCTGATCTTGTTTTTGTTTATTTAATCAGTTAAGATGACTGACAGCCTATTAACCAACAATTCTGATTATCAATCAACCATTTATTTTTTATAGGTTTATAGTCTCAAGTCAAGTCAAGTCCCGTTTATAGTCTCAAACTCATCATTAGCAAGATGTCATCATTTTCATAGATCTGCATATATTTGAATATAAGGCAGCTGACATAAAAAGCAATTCAAAGACATGACCTGGGGCTCTGAGGAATTAGATTTTTTTAACTGTTGTGTATTTAAAAATATGATTGGTTGAAGGATTTATTGCAGGGATTGCTGTATAAAGTTCTAGGTTTTATCTAATTTTAATTTAAGTGAACACATTTTAAACTCAGCAAATGATTAAAACTTACAACTGCAGTACTGTGCAAAAGTCTCAAGCCACCCCTCATTCCTTTATACTTTGCTACAAAAATGGGAAATGGGGGCAAAAATGTATTGAAGCATGTGCAAATATAAATAGAAATACAGTCCTGAGTTTATTAATGACCACATTTATTCTTCAACACAACCTAAACACTCTTAGGCAAGTGTTCTTTTAGTAGTCTTCAGGATTAGTTCACCAGATTTCTTCAAGCATACTCCAAAGTTCTTCTTCAGATGTTGGCTGCGTTTGTTCTGTTCTGTCAAGATGATCCCACATTGCTTCAATAATTTGAGGTCTGGGCTCTGGGTAGGCCAGTCCATGACTGATAGTGTTCCATTGTGTGTTTTTCTATCCAGGTAGGCCTTTACTGCATTGGCAGTAGGTTTTTGATTATTGTCATGCCAATAATGAAGCTCGTGTTAATTAAATACTTCCCAAATGGTATTTCATGGTGAATCAAAATCTGACTGTACTTTTCTGCCTTCATAATTCCATCAGTTTTGACAAGATCCAACACCACTGACTGAAATGTAGCCCAAACCATGACAGAGCTTCCATCATGTTTTACAGATTGCTTTGATACCTCTGTCCTGACATGCTCCATACATATTAATGAAGATTTGAACCAGATACTTAAAATTTGGATACATCACCCTCTATGACCTACCCCCACTGATTTTTGGTCAAATTCCTATGTAAATATAGCATATCTCAGGCTTTTCTCCCTTTTCACCTTCTTTAAGAATGGCTTCTTGACAGCCACCCTTTCACTGACACCATTTCTGATGAGGCTTCAGCAGACAGTAGATGGATCAAGTGAAGGACCAGATGCATCTCTCAGGTCCAGTGTCAGATTTTTGCTGGTTTTTTCCTATTTCTTAAGGACATGACTTTAAATACTGTTCATCTGCTTTAGATAGTTTCCAGACCTGCTATTTCTTCTTCTGTCCTTCACTTGTCCAGTGTCCTCAATTTTTTTGAGGACACACTGCACACCGTGCTGAGATATGGCAAGATTTCAACTAATACCTTGTTGGCACATCATACTATTTTATGCCTTTTGAACTGTATTATTTTTAACACTTTTCATAGATTCACCTAAAGAAATGGGAACAAATGATGTGTTTTTGCAACAGGCTTCTAGTAACAAAGTGTCTAAAGGTAAAATTTAAAATTGGTTCTTTGCTAAGTTGTTTGTTATGTGTAGACAGAACACCAGTTTATCCCTTGTGTTAGGTACCTTTTAATGGTTGAATGATTCATAAGTCAGATTTAAGTGGCTTAATAAACAAAAAAAATCCTCTGAAAATGGTCATGCAAGGACTGGACTGAAAATGAGTGAAAAAGCAGCCACTGTCCAAAGAAAAACTGAAAGACCTTTAGTAAGCTTGGAGAACATTACTCAAGACCACTTAAAAATGACAAGAAAGTCTGGCTCCTTGGAAGCAAAATGTAAAGAAATGAGGGGTAGCTTAAGCCTTTTGCACAGTACTGTACATGTTATGTTTGCTGAACTGAATAATGTCAGGGCTTGCAGATGGAGCAGGTTTCCCTACACACATACACACCCATTGCCTCAAGCCTTCATTGCTATAGGTAATATTCCAAGAATACTTTAAAATAACAGCCTTTCACCTAAAGAAGAGACTCAATACCAGCATCAGGTACAGTTTGCATGCTTGTGCCAAGCTGCTCTCGGTCTTATTTGGGCCGGGGGGAGACTTCCTTGTTATGCAACATTATTAGACTGCATGTCAAAATATTGTGATTTGCTGGAGGAAATTACTTTACTGGGAGGCTTTGATTAAGTATTAACTAAGAGTTTGGGTGGGTGGTGAGGCTGCTGCAGTCGATGGACAGGTATGGATTAAGCCACTGATTAAAACACCACCTGCAGACATTTTTACACGTGACATTCGAGAAATGTCTAAAATGAATAAATGATCAACATATTTTTTTTACACAAATGAAATGATTTGGGAAGAGCCCACATGCTTAAATGTTTCATAGTTTTCTGCATGTATCTAGGACCATAATAATCTCCTTTATAGGCGGCTGTCAAACACTGAGGCGCTGACCATGTGGTTTCAACAATTGAGATGTTAATACATCTGCTTCACAGCGTTACTGCAATAACTAAAAACTACATACAACACTTAAGGCTGTTTTGGTGGCATTTCCAGAAACAGCGAAAATGTATTCAGTGCATAAAAGAATTACACTTACCAGGTTTCTTCTTCTTCTGCTTTGACTAGCTGCCAAACGGTCACGATGGTGGTAGGAAGTGAAAACCATTTTAGGACATGAATATATATGGCAAAACACGTTTTCAGTTTATTACTTAATAATGTATGTATCTATTCAGCAATACAATAATGAAATTAATTAATAAAAGTTAATAAGTAGTAACATTTTGAAATGTGGGCGGTAACAAGACGAGCAAGAAGATGTCTCATTTCCGGCGGCCGTTCCTGATTGGCTAAGGCTAATTAAGAACAGTTGAGTGGAAACTAGTCTCAAAGTTTCCTGCTACGCAGCTGAAAGAATAAATTTGTTTTCACTTCAACAGAAAACGCTTAAGAAGAATAAACCATAAGACTTATCAAATAGCCGTAAGTATTGTAATTTTGAGATAAACTTAAGATAACGGTTAACTGTTGCTAACTAGCGGCTCAGATGTAAACAGTAACAGCAGGGGGTTAACTGTTAAATAAAATACTAAGGGTCAGCTACATATGAAACAATATTAAACGCCACTTAAACAAATTATTTAAACGAATTAGTTGGGTGTGTCATTTTGCCATTTTGCATTCCACATGCTGTCCAAGTCTTTACCTGCTATTGCTGGCTGAAATAATGGGAAGTACAGAAAGGGCCATAAGTTTTGGGACGATTACTTTTTTGGGGGGTCATTTTGCCTCTGCCCACCACCACAGTGGATTTTAACTCAAGCAGTCAAAATTTGATTGAAGTGTATACTTTCTTCTTTAAGTCAAGGGTTTTGAAAAAAAAAGAATTGCATCAACTGTATAGGAATTACAGCCATTTTTATAAGCTGTCCCCCATTTTCAGAGGCTCAAATGAATGAGACAAACTCACATAATTTTAAATACAAGGATTATTTTTTAATACTTGAACAAAAATTCCTTTGTACTCAGTGACTGCCTGAAGTCTAGAACCCATGCTGTTTTTCCTCCCTTTAGGTGCTCTGCCAGGCCTTTATTGCAGCCATCTTCAGTTGCTGCTTGTGTGTTTGTGTGTGTGTGTGTGTGTGTGTGTGTGTGTGTGCCTTCATGTTGTCTACAGTAACTGAAAAGCATGCATTATTAGGTTGAGATGTGGCCACTGATTTGGCGATTTAAGAATATCCCATTTCTTTGCCTTGAGAAAGTCTTGGGTTGCTTTTGCAGTGTGAGTTGAGTCATTATCCATTTGCACTGTGAAGTACTGTCCAGTTTTTCAGCATTTGGCTGAATCTGAAGAGAGCCGTGAACACTTAAGAGGTCATCCTCCTACTTCTATCAGCAGTCATATCACCTTCACCATATTTGCCAGATGATGTAGTACTCTTCAGATCATGAGCTAATTCTTTGATCTTCCACGCTTTAATCTCTCTAGCATTCTGGTATGAGCTGATCTTGGTTTCAACTGTCCAAAGTTTTGGTTTTTTTGCTTTTGTTTTTTTTTTCTCCCAGAAATGGACAGGCTTGTTTAGATGTTTTCTGGCAAAATCTTATCTGGTCATCTTGTTCTTGCGTTAAACCTTGTTGTATTTCCATTTTGTGAAGGGACCTCTTGAATGTACACTTTAACAATGCTAGCCCTATCTCCTTGAGTGTTTTTGACTTAGATTTTTGAAGGGTTTTTCTTTAACCAAGTAAAATATTCTCTGATTGTCCACTTTAGTTGTCTTCTGTGGTCTTTAAGGCCTTTTTGGGGTTGCTGAGTTAGTCATTTTTTCTTTTTAAGAATGTCCTAGGTTGTTGTTTTGGCCACTTCTAAACCATTTTCTAAATTTCTGGTACCTAATAATGCCTAATAATAGTCTCTTTCACATGGTTCAACATCTCTTTGGACTTCATTTTGAGAGTTTCAGTAAACAGCTAAGAAAGGCAAATTCGGCACTGAGAATAAACTCCAGATCTTTTGCCTGTTTAGTTTGTTATGGAATAACAGGGGAAGAGGCCTTACCTGACCATGAACTTGCTTGTCAGTCAGTTGTCTTACTTTTGAGTCTCTGAAAACTAGGGATTACATATATATTCAATGCAATTCTCTTGTCAAACCCCTTGAATTAAAACTAAAAAACTGCAATTCAATCATATTTTGATTGTTTGATTTAAAACCAACTGTGCTGGTGTACATTGGCAACATTAAAAAATGTGTCATTTCCCGAAACTTATGGATCTAACTGTATTTCAAGTAAAAATTATGCCAGCAAGATCAGAGGTCCCCTGAGAGCACTTTAAGCACAATGGGAATGATAGCAGCAAGTTCAAGTTCATTAAACAATGTTGCAATCTAGCTTGAGCTGTCATAGAGATAGATCAGGAAGTATTGAGAGGAGAGGCTTTGGATGAAATGGATGAGTAATTGTGTTTTGCTGTTAGTGTAGCGCAGTCATTTCATTCACATCGATGTTGGCTGAGCTCACTGCATCATGAGGTTGAGCTCAACAGAACAACCATTAATATTTGTTTGGGAAATATAAAGAAAAATCTGAGTGTGTTTTGTAAGAACTGTGCTGTTTATGCCTAGGGAGGGTTGAATCAAAATTTAAAAGGCCAGCCTGTACGTCATTAACAGGTGATAGAATTCGTGTACAGTCAACGTGCAAGCTGTTTTGGAGTACAGTTCTGCATTTTGTTATTTAAATTGAACTGGTGTTGTTGCACCTATTGATTCACGTGTTGCTACCTGAGCTCCAAAGCTGGCTCATATTCTATCGCTCCCTGCCTGTGTGAGAGGTGGACCCAGCATAGAGCAGCTACAATCTTTAATAGCACATTTTTGATGCTTATACACACGTGAGTAAATAGCAGTTATTAAATAAGATGTTCTAAGAGAAGTTAATCAAGCATTCTTTGTATTCTTATTTCAGCTGCTTCCTTTAGGGTTTGCCACAGTGGCTCACCTTCCTCCATCTCACCCTATCCCTTGCATTCTCTTTTGTCACACTAAACCTTTACATGTCTTCCTTCACTACATCCATGAACCTTCTCTGTAGTTTTCCTCCTTCTTGGCAGCTCCAGCTTCAACATCCTTTGCCCAGTGTATTCACTATCCCTACTTTGGTCACTCCCAGCAAAAATCTCAACATTTTCAATACTGCCTCCTCATGCTCCACCTTCTGTGTTTTTGGCAGTGCCACCATCTCCAAACCATACATCATAGCTGGTCTCACTACCATCTTGAAAACCTTCCCTTTCAATCTTGCTGCTATCCTTCTCTCGTAAAGCACCCTTAACAATTGTCTCCACCCTCCCCCATCTGCCTGCTCTCTCTTCTTCACTCGTCTTGTGGACTGTCCATTGCTTTGGATGGTTGATCCCAGGTATGACCAAGTATAACCAGTAGGATTAAAGCGCTATAATTTTTTAAAACTATCCTGTTGACCATTGAAATTTAAGTTTTGGGTTTCTACCCATTAATTTAATTATGGACTTAAAAATAACTGGAGGTAGTACTGAGATTGTTGCAGAGTGGGAAGACCTGCTCCTGAAAGGACTTTGTTGTGCGTATAGTTCCAGGTTTGGAGACATCATGCTGGTCTAGCCTCAGTATCCCAGGGCCCTGCTACACATGTGAGTGTTGAAGAATAAGGTCAAGCAGAGGTTATTGATATATGGGGAAAACTTTGAGGGAGGGAAGGGATTACTAAGTTTGAGGATATTGCATGAGGTTTCAGTTTTGGGTGTTCTTTGCCTGGGAAATTCAGCTTGGGAAAATTTCTGATCCCAATTTCCTGTGTTGAGCTGTAAACCCCCTAAAATGGAGCAAGTTTTATCAGGCAGTTCAACCTAGGCTCTGACCACGAAGGCAGTACTGTGTCCATGTTTTGCAGTTCAGGGCTAGAAACAGCAAGCACAGACCTGCTCAGACCAGTTGAAGTCTGACAAGTTGGAAATGGCATAATGTCAGATCTTTGTTTGTCATGCGGGAGTCTGGTTTTCCAGGTTAACTCCTCAAATATATTTATGCAAAATTCAGTAAACCTATTTAACTGCTGACAGATCTAAGCCTTTATGTGATTTTGGTGTTCACAAATTAATTATAAACATTACAAAAGGAACGTGAAGTTAAAAGTAAATTTGTGGCTCCTGCATAACATGTCACCTTTTGTGAGTGACTTTAGCAGGTCACTGCATCCAATGGTTTTTGTGTATGAGCTCCCCTGAAACATTACTGAGAACACATTAGAATGTATCCTCAGCTAGCTTGGATGATTAAATACAGAAAATGTTGCTGCTGCTGGAGAGGGAGTGAGTCATTCATGCTGCCTTTGCCGCAGATTTTTCATGGGGGAAGCCTTATGTACTAGTGTGGAGTAACAAAGTATTTCCTCTCTGTTTCTGTCACTCAGGACTTTCTGTATGCTGCCTGTATGGTTAGCCCAGCAGCCTTTCAGTTGCATTTCAGTTTATCTATCCAGTTCTGTTTTAAATATTTAGTGTAATGATTTAGAATGATTTATAAAGAGTTACTAACAGTAAACAAAAAAGTAGTCTAACATATATGGTCAGTCTGTTTATGAGCAGTGATCCTTCATCCAGCTCACAGTTGTTTTTCTTTAATCTGATCATTTAAATAATTTTGTGTGGCAGATCCAGATGGCCTATGCTGTAAAACAGAAGCTTGTTAGAAAGAACTGAAGGAACAGGAGATCATCTTTGGAACACAAATCTATTTTGAGACCAAAGCTGATACCATAATTTATTTTTTCCTCTTGGAGGTATGCATGGTTTAAGTATGAATATATATTTCCTGTGTCAAATTGAATGTGTTATGTAGTGGTTGTTGTTTTGTGAGCATCACAGCATACTCAGTTAAAGGTAGAGAATTTACTGGAAGTGAGCATGAGGAGTTTGGGTGAGCTGTATGTGCGTGGGTGAGCTGTGGCTTTCTGTGAGAGAATAGTATGCTTTATTTTTTGACACTCAGGAGCTTCTGTGAAACAAGTCAGAGATAAGTAACACAGAGAAAGATATGCGCCTTTTGGGTAGAAATTCATTTGTATGTTGGTGTAAATGTGTGTGATATGTTTTATATATTTATATATAGATAAGTTGACCTATCTCTACTGTGGTGTGTCAGCTTTACTGGTGTGTGTGTTTGTGTGTGAAGAGGAGTTCTCACATGATCTTGGAGCACTTTTTGGTACTTTTTGATGTATTACAGGCCAACAGAGCACTGCAGTCAAATGTCACGGAAGAAAGGTGCTTTTATGTAGAAAGGAAATAGTTGCTGCTTCCACATCCATTGTCTTCAGTGTAAACATGTCACCAAATGTGCCACTAAGATCATCAGCAATGTCGTAGTCCAGCCAGTGAGGGTGGCTGCTCCTCTCTCAAGGAGGTGCAGCTATTTGACTCCCCACACCATTCACAGTAGTTCAGCATTTTCAACTTGCCACTGTGGCTAGCTCTGTAGCCATGGTAATTCTCTGCTGTTGAAGAGGCATATCGTTTCTTGAATGATAAGCCTATTCAACAGCAGAGAATTGACGATCAGTGACAGGAAAGAGTCTGTCAGCAACATTGCATCAGTGCTTTTTTCATTTCTTTTCTATTTACACTACCATTCAAATATTTGGACATACCTTCTCATTTAATTGTTTTTCTTTATTTTCGTGACTATTTACATTGCAGATTCTCACTGAAGCCATCAAAACTATGAATGAACACATATGGAATTATGTAGTGAAGAAAAAAGTGTGAAATAACTCAATACATGTTTTATATTTTAGATTCTTCAAAATAGCCACCCTTTGCTTTGATTACTGCTTTGCACACTCTTGGCATTCTCTCGATGAGCTTCATGAGGTAGTCACCTGAAATGGTTTTCACTTCACAGGTGTGCCTTGTCAGGGTTCATTTGTGAAATTTCTTGCCTTAATGGGGTTGGGACCATCAGTTGTGTTGTGCAGAAGTCAGGCTGATACACAGCTGACAGCCCTATTTGACAGCTGTTACAATTCATATTATGGCAAGAACCAATCAGCTAAGTAAAGAGAAACAACAGTCCATCATTACTTTAAGAAATGAAGGTCAGTCAGTCCAGAAAATTGCAAAAACTTTGAAT
>VUQH01005285.1:8049-18165 GCA_015106775.1 Etroplus canarensis | reverse complement strand
TTAGATTTTTAGTCTGTACGCATGTAACAAAACACATATGCTTTCAGATGCTGCAACCAAAGAGCAGAAGGTGGCTGAAGGGAGAAAGGTTTACATGCAGGGCACTGGCAACACCATTAGAAGCCTTCTCCTTCCATATACACACATAAAAAACAAATGCACACCCACACACACTCACATGATATGTTTCTTAGTGCCCTCTACATGATGGAAACCGCAGATGTCTCTTATGCCCTGATGATTGCTGCAAGTGGTCCTTTTCAAGCTGGGAAACGAATGTTGCCAGGGTCACTGAATCATGAAGGTCATGTGATGCATCATTCAGTTCCCTTCTGTCACAGTGACCCAACTGCACCCTGCTACAGCACTGCAGAAAATCCTATGAAAAAGCTCCAGCATTGAAGAAGTGTGTTTTATAGGTTGTTTTTTCATCTTCTTCCTACAAAGACCCACCCCACCCTGGAAAAGACTGTAATTAAATGGTAGAATGTAAGGTACCTTTGGCTGCTCCCTTGTATTATCCCCAAGGGGTCACCACAGCAGATTAATCCACATGTGTAAATTGGCAGAGACTTTACACCAGGTGCCCTTCCTGACATAACACTCCATGGTAAGAGGGATGTGAGGCCCCACCTGGAATCGAACCAGGGACCTTTTGCTTGTAAGGTAAACGTGTAAACCACTACAGTACAGAGACACTAATAAAATGGCAAAATCAATTTTTTAAAAAATTAAAAAGAACAGATTCCTGAGGTGATTATGCTGGGGGGTTTTTTTGGGCTATGTTTAACTCTAAAGCTAAGCATGTGCAATTTGAATCTGAAATGATAAGTGCATGGTATTAGTCACATTAAATTTGAATCTGAATTAGTGCCATTCATAAAAACTGAACATAAAACAAAAATGTGACTCCTAAACTTACAAGAGCCAGCCTGTCAAAGTGCACTTGCTGGGGATGTAAAATAATAACAATGTAGAAGTGCACCCATTACCAAATTATAGCTTTCAGTGCTACTGATGTACTGGCTGTAGAAGTATTCCAAAGTATGCACTGCATGTTGCAGCCCAAAGGAAACACTTATGGTGAGCCAATCCAATTGGACATTGGAGCTAAATAATTTTTATGATTTAGGAGAGTTTAGAAAGAAAGACAACCTTTATTAGTTGACACAAGTGGGGAAATGCCAAGCTCTGCCTTGAACCAGCAGCATTCTGCAACCTTTCTTTTTTGTTTTTTTTTTTTAAATGCTCTGAGTCAGTCTGGATCCACAGCTTTCTGGTTCCCAAACCAAGTCCTGATGGACTGAGCCACTGCCACCTTCTTTAAAAGCTATTACTTTTGGTAACAATTCCACAAACAATATCACCCAACTGCAGTACCTCTAAACTCTCATTTTAGCTTACTGTTTTTGTTTTGCAGCACCACATCACGTTTCACATTAGTAACTGGCTGGCAGAAAATATGTAGGTTGTAAAGAACAAAATATTCTGGAAAACATGGAAGCTAATGCAGAGATAAAAGGAAACCGATTCATCTTGTGGACAGACATATCACCTCACTGCCAATGATGCAGTGTCTGCTTGATGTCTAATTAGGCCATTTCTTGTTTTTTGAACTTTATTGGTTGCTTACTGACATTTAAGGCAATGTCTGTAAATACACTGGGAAGAATAAAAAGTAGAGCAAACAGCTTTCAGTACTGTGGTTCTTTTGGTAAAAAGCTATAATTGCGTAGAATATGGTCTACGCAATTATAGATATGGATTTTCAATTATTTTGCAACACAAAGGGGTAACACAAGATTTTCAGTTGAGCTATGATTAGCTTGGGGCCTTCTGCTCTATAGAATTAGTGCAAGACCATAAGGCCTTCTTGGTTGTTAACCACCGGATTAATAGCATTTTCTCCATGGAAAGTACTTTCCTCTGCTAATTATTGGGTGTTTGGATTGTCTTTTTGTACAGAAAAAAGTCAGTGTGTGTGCGCATGTGTGAGTGGGGGGGTTGGTAAGGAAAGATGCTGTGAAGGAAACAGGTCAGCAAAAAACTGCTTAATTGCACTTTACAATTGCACTACACAACCACAGTTCTTCTCTAGTGTATCTGACCTGCACTCACTTCAGTAAAAATAGACTAACCACTGTGTGCTGCTGGGCATATTTAGAATATTATGTATTGTATTAGTGTAATGGTTTACACATTAGCCTTACAAGCTTGAGGTCCCTGGTTTGTTTCTAGGTGGGGACACAAACCCCTCTCACTATGGAGGGCTGAGTCAGGAAGGGCATCTGGCAAGAAGTCTCTGACAAATTACATATGTAGCGACCCCACAGGGAGAATACAAGGAAACAGCAGAAGGTAATATATATATATATATATGTGTGTGTGTGTGTGTGTGTGTGTGTGTGTGTGTGTGTGTGTGTGTGTGTATGTATGTATGTATATATATATATATATATATATGCATGTGTAATGTAATAGAGTAAAACAGTATAAAACTTAAATACTCTAAAATGTGCTTTTAAGTGCACCCAGGACTGTTATGCCTTTGTGTTCTCTTCCCTTGAAATTTGACACATTAAAAGCCACACTCCTATCCCTGAGTGAAAATCACACCAAGGATCAGATCCCTGTTTTTCCATTTTCACATCTAATAGGAGTCATCCATGTGTTACCCACACACTATCTAGATTACTGTATCTCACTGTATTATGGTATTAGTCACGCCTTTGTGCTCCAGTCCAGATGGTCCTGAATACTGCAGCCTGGACTTAAGTTAGATCTAATAAGTGGGCCACATTATGCTGGCATAACACGCACTGATTCTGTGACAATAATAGAACTGTCAAATCCCTACTGTTTGTTTACAGCTTTAAATCACAGTCTGGTTTCTTTTTTCTTATCTGAAATCCCCTACATGTTATCCCGATCCCCCCTGTCCACTGAACATACTGTAAATCCTTATCTGTCAGGAAGTTATATTTTTAGGTAATTAGGTTACTGAACTATGTTTTCTTTTTCATGTTATATTTTTTTTTCTATTAAACTGTTACATAATGTCACAGCAGAATGTTTTATAAAAATTCCTTTTAATTTTTTAAGAAGTTGTCTTTAAAAGAAGTCTCACCGTATTAAATGTGCCTTTGGCTGATCTCCTGTATTCTCCCCAACCTCGCAGAGGTTTTACACCAGATTCCCTTCCTGACTCAACCCCACCTTGGTGAGAGGGGCTTGGGTCCCCACCTGGAATTAAAATGTTGTTTGATGTTTCTTTTATCTTTTATGTCTTCCACTCTCAGAGGTATAAATATAAATAAATTGTTGTTTAGTGCTCTGTAACTCATATGTGTTAATTAATAAATATTTTAAAAATTAACATAAATTATATCTCATATGAATAATGGTATTACATGTGATCCATTAAAAATGATCACATGATTAGGAACTTGATTTGTGAAGTAGAGGGGAAAGTTAATTCCATTTATGCACAGTACTTAACAGGTAAGTGCACTGTTACTTGTTAGCGCTCAAATTAAAAGCAAAAGTAAGGCTGATTACGCTTAACAGAATTAGTAATGATTCTGAGGTTTACATGGCATCATTAAGCAATTATTGTCAGACCCAATAACATTAATAGCAGACAGATTAAACACAAAGCTAACCCCATGTTTCTTTTATCAGCGTCGGACTAGGCCAGGTTTAATTTTATCTGTTTTCACTATTCAGCGGAGGAGCTTCCTTTTCTCTTGTCTCACGTTTCTAAATATATCACCCTCTACAGCTGTTGCTGTCAGGAATGACCTGAAAACAGCCAAAAAGGGAGGTTTGACACGTGGTATATATGTAACAGGCTTTCCCTGCCAAATCCGTCTCTGTGTTTGCCAATAAAGCAACCACGACAAATTGATCTGAGAATGAGGAACTCAGGAGGAAGACATTGGTGGCTGGGGTATTAAAGTAGAATATCACTGAAATTCAGCTTTAATTTACTTGCTGCCCTGTGACATTTGAGTATGTGAACAATAATTGAGAAGTAGATTTATTTTTTCCATTTTTATTGAACCAATAGTGTACTCCTGATCTGCCGCGTGGACTCCTCATAATACGTAAGGTATGAGTGACTGCACAAGTCAATAATTTAAAAGTACAGAGCAATTCTTTTAAACTCAGGGAGAAAACTTCTTCCCACCTGACAAATGATATACCCACATGTGTTTCATAAGAAGTTATCAAACTGTGCAAACATGTTTAGTGAATGAGTGATAAGAGTTTTACTCAAATAAAAGATTCTGACACAAATAGCCTGAAACCATGCTTGTGCACGTGCAAGCGTGCATGAGTGTGAATGTGCTAAATATATGTCACATATCTACAGTATGTATAGTGATACTAGGCAGTGCTACGGTTGTGCATAAAGTTCCTGCACACGCTGCCAGCAGGCATACACAATCCTTGCATTTCAAGTACTCGACACCTCTGTTTTGTTCTCCAGCCAGGGTTGAGTCACAGTTCCACTCTAACAAGATATTCCGCACAGGGGAGAGAAGGAAGAAACTTATTCTGGGTAGTAAATAATGCAAAGACAGAGGAAGAAATATTGCTTTTGTTTGTCTTGCAGGCCAGGACCCCTTTTCAATAAACCAGTGATTGATAAAAGGTGAAGGAAATGCAGTTCTACACTAAGCTGATGAATGGTAGACAAAGTATTTTATTAATCATTCAAACTTAAAGCTGGTATAATAAACAATACCCTACAAGTCTACATGAATGCTAAGGTGTCACTTCTAGTAATGTACCCACACAGAAATGTCATCAGTTAGCTCTGTGGAGTCTTCTTTTTCCCCCTCATGTCTTTAACTTTCAGCATCTTTACTTTTTTTGGTTCGGTCTCAACGCTCTCACTTTGAGGTAAGGCACGTCACTGTTTTGAGTGAAGCAGCTGTAAAAGTGCCTACCCATTGAGCACCAAGTTGCAGACAGGCTGGAGCATTTTGTGGAGTGGGGTTAGTGGAGAAAATGAGGTGAGAGTGAATAGCAACATCAAATTTGGCAAGTGGGTACGAACACTACTCAAAATAAATGACAATATACCTCTCTATCTGCTGGATGGTTAAACAGGCACAACACTCACCATATTAACTCATAAGATGGCAATATCCAAGTGTCTTATTTACAGATTACTTGTTGCTGCGCCCAAGTAGCCAAAAAATCTATTATCATAAGTCCTACGCACCTTTTCCTGCTCCCTTATATTTTCCCCAAGGGGTTGCCAGAGTGGATTAATTCGCATGGGTAATTTGGCAAAGGTTTTACACCAGATGCCCCTCCTGATGCAGCCCTCCATGGTGGGAGAGGATGTGTGCCTACCTGGAGTCAAACCAGGGGCCTTGTGCTTGTAAGGCAAAAATGTAAACCACTGTAAAGGGAGTCATTAAAATTAGTAGTGATCAACCACATTTTTTAACTTCATGGGTATTCTATAAAAATTTTACACGCTACATTTTATACACATACAAATTTATAGAGGGAAAACACTCAAAATCAAGGTTCCACCTGCACCAGCTTGGGAACACAGCTGTAGGTTGATGTTTAGGACAAAAAGCTCACACCACAATAAAGGTGTGCGGTGCTAGTTTGATGACTTTATGAAACTTGAGAATGCTATGAGTCTGCTGACTACTTGCATGTTGGTTACACAGCATTGTAATTCCCCAATCTTATATATTGTAAATAAAGCTGTAATATTAAATGTGAACAATCAATCTCAAAACTAATAGGCTAGTTCAGTCTGAATCATCTAAAGCTCTTGAACAAGTCTGACATCACAGTTCAATCACAACCAGGGGGGATGTTTTATTTCAATATATTCTGCTCTCTTAGATACATTTAAGGTGCCACAGATGCACTTGCAGCAAATCTTCATCTACTGCACAAGGACCCCAGCTGATTCTTGACTAAGTCTGTGATGGCAGACTGGAAATGTTTTGTATCATCCCAAAATTATGTGCATCCCTGTGCAACAGAGCACGCTGCTTTTCAGGGTACGTAGGAGCATCAAAAAGTGCAAACATTAAGTATCAAATGATCCTTTCCACCTGGTGTTAGAAGTTAGTATGGTTTCTACCATAAATAATCCCTTTATCAACCCACACTTCTTCGGCTACATTTTATATTACTGGAGCACAGTTACCAGGTTTATATTTATACTTGTCTGGCAGGACCTTTTTAATTAAATTAGAAAATTAACACATCCTCACATTTAGGGTACTGTTAATAAACAAACAAAAAAAAAAAAATCAGTAAGTTTGAAAACTGACTTTAGCACTAAGTAAGCAATTTCTCCCGAGTCAGTACTGGGTGATTTCATTTTGAGAGAAGCCTTTTTATGCCTTCATGCTAGTGACAGCCTTAGCTGGAGGCACTATGTTTTTGGGTTGCTCAGCCGCTGATCCATCCATAACATTCTTGTAAACACAGTATCTGCAAAAAACAAGGGGATGATGACATTTCATGTCCATAAGGTCAAATGCCAACTTTACTGTAACACACTAGTTTTGTAAAATTATAATATTAATAATAAATAATGAAATGTTTAGTATGATATTAAACTTGTAACAGTAAACTTGTGTACCTATTTATTGCTACATGCAGCTTGTTGCAAATGCTTCATTTATTTCTTTATTTCTTTTTTTTTTTTTTTAAGTTCTTTGAATTTTCTAAATTTATAATTTTTAACTGTTCAAGTTGCCCTCTCAACATTGCTGGTTGAGAAAGCTTTTGCCATCTTCATTGCTGTAGGAATACTCTTTTTTCTTCTTATTATTTTACTATCTTAACTATGAGCATTTAAGGGACATTGTAGTTTTAACATAAAGCTTTATAGAGTTCCATTTTCTTATCTTTTATATCGATATATATTTATACCTGATGGAGAATCTGGAAAGCAGGCAATTTCCCCCCTGGGATTAATAAAGGATTCTGATTCCGATTCTGAATAAATTCTTTCATAGTCTTCACTACATATATTAAACTGCAACTTGCGAGACTGATGGAGGCATTTGAATGTAAGTCGATCAGGAAAATTGTGACCATCGTTTGTATCCATATTAAAGCAACAGATACACTGCAGTTCACTGATGACAGAAATGCTCAAACACTGCAAAACAATCCGATAGAGGAAGAAACCCCCACCACCATGGGAAAAAATAAAATTAATGAAATAAAATCAAGGATTTTTAAACTCTTAGTTCAGCCACCATATCTGGGAAAGATAAAAAAGTGAAAAGTCATATACTGTCATGGTGTTGGGGTTTTATTGAAGTTTGATTTTGGGTGTTTTTGAGTTTCTTTTAAGGTTTTGAAATTGTTTGTTTTTATGTTCTGTTGTTGCATCCTTGGTTATGCGTTCACATTAACTGAGCCTTGCCTATGTTTAGTTATTTAGTTCTTTAGATTTATCCTTTTGTGTTCTTGTCTTTTGTCAAGTTTGGTTTTTAAGTCTTTGTTCTCTGTATTGTTTCTTGTTTTATTTTTGTAACCAGTCTTGTCTCACCTATTATGTTCAATTTTACTTCCTGCCATTGGTGGTGACCATCCATGCTCCTCTCCTCCCTGTTGTTTATTTGCTCATTAGTCTGTGTGTTTTTATACCCCTGCTCCCCTCTGCTCTTTATCGTGTCATCTGCCAGCAATGGTTAGGAGTTCTCTGCTTCATGTCATGTCATGTTAGTCAAGTTAAAGTCTTGTCAGGTTATGTCTAGTTTAGTTTGCTCCTATATGTCACCATGCATGTTTGCACCTTTTGGACTCTATTTCTTCGACTTTTATCAGCTTAATTAAAGTTCATTTTTTGTTTCCATTTACGTCTGCCCGGAGTCTGTATTTTGGGTCCATATCATTCCACAAACCTGACATAAAAAGTACACACAAGGTCTAAACTTCCTGGTTTATAAAAATTATTAATGTGTTCAGTATATCTGATATCATCCGTATCTCTGATTTCAGGTGTTTTCTTCACTTGGACCTAAATGCATTAATATCACCATGTTTCTAGATACCGTACTGTACTAATTTTATTAACTTCACATTATCATGTTGTAATGCATTATCTAAAAGTCAACTGAAAATAAATTAATAAAGGCAAATGATAACCAGAGACAGATACACACCAGTCTATTAAAAGGAGACCCAGGGTAGCAAATACCATGAATTTGCACTATAGCTTAATTATAACCAGTGGCAAACAGGGAATTGTATAAGCAATGAATAAATCCACTTTGATCAGGTTTTAACAGACGGTCTTACCAGGGTCTTCTTGTAATAATAACCACTGCGAGCTCCTTGACTTTCTTTTTATTTCAACCATGCTGTAGAATTCACCATGAGAGCGAATTAATGAGCGGTACTAAAATCAACAGACAGGAAAGTTTAAGAGCCCTCTGGAGTATGTAAACCTGAGTTGTGGGAAGAAAACACAATATAATTCCCCATAAAATTGAGCTATAATTTTGAAAATATTAATCTATTGCACCATTTGGCATAGCCTTAGAGAACTTAAGATGTTAACAGTGTTGAGGAAGAAAGCTATAAATACAAAACAAGCATGATGAACTGTCTTATCAAGACATTTACATGGCTATGTGGTTAAATGGGAAGCAATTTAAATATAAGAATAACAGTGTTGAAGAAATAAATGTTAGTTTTTTATGCTAAAATATTATAAAATTGGTAACTACTAGTGTATTTTATGCATATTAGTATGATTGGTGCTATCTGCAACCCCCACCCCCTTTAGTTATTTTAGACATAAAGAGTTTCTTTCATATGCAATTATTTGAAAATCCTGAAAAACTAAAGGCTTCATTACATCAGCTAGGCCTCTTTTTCCAAAATTTCAGCAATAGATGAATTATCATGGAACTGCATGTTGATGAAGTTCAGAAAACACTAATCTATACTTTTAAAATGAGTATATTAGATCAAGTCTTGTCATTTGAAACAGTTTCAAGGCCTAAGAGTTTGTTGACTAAGATATCAGACTGAATAAAGGCTACTGAGCGCAAAGGAAAAGCACACAGAGGACACTTCTCGAGCTACTCCAGAGCTGAAAGGGCAGCAAAGAACATATGTTGCAACTCAGAATTCTAGACATGTCAGGGGATGTTCGTCTGGCAAATGTGTGCAAAGACAAAGCTTAAATCCAATGCACAATGTGATAGAGAAACTGCTTCCTCTTTTCTCTATGTAGATTAGGACAAAACAAACAGAATAAAAACAGTTTGTTCCTGTGTTGATCAATTGGGAAAATTGCTATTACATAACATTTTCCATGAAACTGTATTTTATATTGATGCCTTCAGGACTACATGACTGCACTGTTAGGACTTTGATTTATTTGCAACCTCACTCTCTAAAATAATGTACGTTTGGCTTGGTGAGTATTTATATCGTATAGGTCAGACATATAGGATATACACGCACACACCATTCTGCCCAGGTTCAATCTCTGACATGCTAGAATTATTGCACAAGTCTTCCACAGCAGATACTTGCAAGTTTTGTATTGGTGATTCAAAATGTCACACTATGTCAGAATTGAGATTTTTCAGTGTTCTCTCTATTTCCAGAGCTCCGAGAATGTCATTTTTAGCTCACAACTGAGCACACTTGTTTGCTTGTGTGTGTGTGCTAATCTCATTTCAGCTTTTCAGGCCAGCCGAAGGGAGAATTTGAGCAATGGCAGCAAAGACAGAGAGCCACAGCTGACCGCAGTGACGTAAGCTGGGCTGACCGGCCTGACTGTGACTGCTTGCACATATACACTCACTCACACACACACACACACACACACACACATCTCAACCCTCTCACTCACCTATAACCACATTTCCACGGGGGAATTAACCATCAATGGCTCCTCAGTGTGAACGTGTATGTTTGTGTGTGTGTGTGTGTGTGTGTGTGTGTGTGTGTGTGTGTGTGTGTGTGTGTGTGTGCGCGTGTGTGTGTGTGTGTGTGTGTTGGGGGGGGTTGATTCATTTAAACTGATGTATTCTTCCTGCTGTAACCAGGTTTCTGTGAGACAGAACAAATCAATGCGTTGATCAGTAATTAAAT
>VUQH01005280.1:0-10367 GCA_015106775.1 Etroplus canarensis | reverse complement strand
GGGTTGTTTTAAGAAAAAAAAAAAAAAAAAAAAAAAAATTAAAAAAAAAAAAAAAAAAAAAAAAGAACTATATATACACAGCATGGGAGAGGGAGGGAGGTGATGAGACACAGGTCCACATAATCAACACAAGTAAGAAAAGTCAGACAGAGAGGAAGTAAAAACTGAATAAACTCACATGAGCAAACTAAGTAAAACAGGAAATAACCAAAAAGCAAATATTAAACAAAAAGCCAAGAGAAAAGGGGCATAAAAACAGGAACTAAATTAAAGGAAACACAGACAGGGAAACACTGGGAAGACCATAATAATAATAATAAAATCAAGACACAAACCAAAACCAGAAACTACAACTAAAATTCTTCACCAAGATAATAAAGCCAAAATGGAACCAAAAACTCCACAATAGCACAAATATTCAGTCACTAAAAATAATGACATCAGAAACCAGAAACAAAATTCAAATCATTAATAAAACCCTCAAAACTCAACATCAAGAAAGAAAGAAAGAAAGAAAGAAAGAAAGAAAGAAAGGCACTGTACATGTGTAATACTAGTGATAGCTTGGCTTAAGTGAATACAAACAGAAGTTTTAGGTTCTACCTGCTCTTTACCGTCCAATGAAGTGAAACATGGTTAATTATTTCCATTAATGGTTCCATTGATTCAGTGTCTTTTGTTGACAAACAGTAAAAAACTCAGTTGCTATTTAGAGTAGTTAAACAAATGAGAAAACTCATTCTTTGGTCTTTACGCACACTAAATCAAGTATTCGTGGCATATATATGAGTGGGAAAAATATTTGTGCAGCACAACATGGTCATGAAACATACAGTAGTTTTAATGGTTGCTGCTTTAATTACCCATAACTTAAAGGTACTATGCTCAATGAGACTGTGACTTGACATTTATTTCTTTCTGTCTGTCTGTATGGAAAGTTGACAGTGCTAGGTAAAACCAAACTGACGTGGTCACCAAGAATTAACTGTTTTGTCTGTTACCACTTCTTATATTAATCCTTGGCATATTTTGTAAAATTTTAAGGACCTCAAAATTAAGGGAGAGAAATTGTCCCACCTTTTGTGAAGGATAAAAGACAGGACAAGAGGCAGTACAGAGGGGGAGGGGGAGAAACGTGATAAAGCTGAGGAGTGAGAGGAATATTAAAAAAGAGACAAATTCACAAGAGAACAGATCAGAATAAGAAATTAGAAAAAGAGAGGTGAAGAGGCAGAATGAACAGGAGGTGAGGAGGAAGAAATGATACAAAGGAGAGTGAAAGAAGAGGGATGCCACCAATAAGTTTATAAGTAACTGCAGAACAATAAAACAAGGCAGATAACAGCCACACCGTGATAAAAAACAAACACACACACAAACTCAGACAGCGTAACAACATAAATGGAGCAGTGAGCAGAGCTCCCAAAGAGACAGAAGGGGAGAAAGTATGAAATGAGGGCTACCAGATTTGACAGAGTGCATCCATACACATGCACAAAGGCATGCACAAACACATACACATAAATGAGCATGCAAAAACACCTTTATCCACATACACACATGCACACACACACACACACACACTTTCTCATTATACATGAGGATATGCTGACATTTAATCCGTTACCCCTTACAGTGCAAACATGATTATCCATGGCAAGGTAATTAAGCACTACAGCAACCTGTAGACTCTCTTCTCCTTTTTTCACTATTTCACACACTCTCTCTCATATTTTCTGACTCACTCACATAAAAAATATGAATCATGCACACACAGACCTGATTTAATGAGTCCAGTTTAGCTTTATCTCTTTAACACTGTACTATTCATTAACAATGACATAAGACAAAACCAATCCCAGGGCATTTTGTGTGTGTGTGTGTGTGTGTGTGTGTGTGTGTAGTGTGAGTAATAAAATCTGCAGTTAAGCACCCAATTAGACCCTTCATCCTTAGACAGACTGCAGCAAATTACTCTTATCTTCCAGCTCAACTTACTGTATTGCAGCATATGTGAACATAAAAGCACTTGTTATGTGTATATACTTTTGTACATGTGTGAGAAAGAGAAATAGACTCCCTGCTTGGCTTTTAAATTAATTGCATGTACAGGAGCTTCATCGTCTGACATTATCACTTATATATGATCGCATTTGAAGAGAAAGTAATGGGAATGACAGGACTGAAATATAATTAAGGTCAGTGAAGGTTAATAGCAGCCCACAAAGCTCCTAATAAGACTTTATAGACAGGCCCACACACTCACATTCTTTAGCTCAAGCACAAACACACACATGCACTAATTCTCTTACACACATAATAAAACAATGACATTTCAGGGGTTAATTGTGTGTTCAAATGCCTTACGTGCTAAGTCATTTGTCAACATTAGCTTTCTAAAAGGGACAGTTCACTGATATGCTTGCAAGTGGCATTTTACACAGTCAGTGTCATTCATTATTAACAGCTGTCATGGAAATATGGACAGATGGAGGGAGGGGGTAAAAAGAGTGGAGGAAGATATAGAGGGAGAGAGAGTATCATAAATCAATCATGACATCAGGAAATCCACAAAATATAAAAGCTGGTCATGGAATTAAATTATTACTAATTAAAACATTTTATATAATATTTATGATGCTGTCCTTGTAAGATTTTAAGTATCTTTAGCCATCAGGGGGTGCAGTAACAAAGCAGAGGTGAGAAAGTGAAAAGCAGAAGGTAGTGCAGGATATGTAGTGATGACACAATGCAGACTAAATTAACTCCAACTTGATTACATGGGTCACCTAGCTATGAGATGAGACTGGTCATAGATGTGAAGTTAAGCAGTGAATCAAGGCTTCATATTGAGAAATCTGTGTTTACAGAGATGCTCACTGAAGCACAAGTGAAGGGCGGATGGGTGACTGGTTCAGGATGGAAACCACAACGCGTCAACTCTGATGTCCTGTTGTCGGTCAATTAGGTTCGTCTCCTCTCTTCTCTAATGGGTCTGTGTATCCTTCCTGATGGAAAACTGATGGGAGACACACCTAGCAGCTGGCTTCACAACATCAACATGGCTATCATCCACACACACACATACAGACACACACAGATACACACTCATACACACTTTAGCAGGAAACAATTTGGCGGTTCACTGGGTAAACTGTTGGTTATTGGACAATATGGCCTACTGTAAAGGCCATCTAACATCTCTATCATCTATTACAAACACTACCCTCCATCACATGACATCTATTGTACATGACCTGATATACTATGATCACAGATCCACAGAAAATATTGGCTTCTCCTGGGAGTAAGGATGTCTGTTAAAACTGTCTATCAAAACATCTCAAAGTGCCAGTGGATTATTATTGTAAATCCCTCTAGCAGCTTGCTTTGACTAGTAACCATGAGCCAAATCTACTACAAGCAAATTTAACAATATAGATGGTTCATTTATTGTCTGAGGTCTGAGGTATGAGGTAAAGTGTCTGTAACAGAGAACAATGCTTTCATTGACACTACTACATTCTTCAGCTCGTACTTCTCTATCATTTTTGTGTATCAAACTTCACTGGAGACCACTAGTAGCAAATTGTGCTGATTGTGCATAGTTAAGAACAGGAGACACATATAGGTTATTTATTATGGGCCCAAAATAAACACATCAAGAAAAAAAAAATGCCAAGAGGTCCAAGTAACTCTCTATAGACCTTATTGTAACATTATGGTAAGGCATAGATTGGGGCATGGGTATGGAAACATTTCTAAAACTTTGAGTGTTTTCAGAAGGAGAGAGGATTCAATAAGTGTGAAAAGGAAGAAATATGGAACCAACAGGACTTTTCATACAGTTAGCCAACTGACCAAGCTGTTGGTTTACACTACAAGCAACAAAGTCACAGAATAGCCAAACACGGCCATCTACATTGTTGCCAACTTGCCTTTGAAATGTTGCCGCAGCACTCATCAACATAATCCCTAGGCTTGTGTGTGAGTCTTATAGAAGCAGATGCTGGTTGATGCCTCACCATATCATCGCAGCACTGAAGAATTGTCTGGTGTCAGCTTGTAGCTTTCAGATTCCACTGAAAATAACTTTAGAAGTCCTGTACAAAGGCTTTGCTGCTCGAGTTAAAGGCATCACATTCATGGAATTTGCAAACTTGCAAATAAGTGATTCAAAAAGCATGAGAAAGCAAAACTTAAACTCCTTCAGCAGCATTCTTTGCACTTTGTCACCGGCCAAGGCTCAATCATGCAAATACAGTCCTAGCATAGAAACATGGTGATGACAGCTATAAATCATTCTGTCTCTCTGTGATAGACTTGTGACTTGTCCAGCGTGTACCCTGCCTCTCGCCCTATGGCAGCTGGAATAGGCTCCAGCCCCCTATGACCCTGTACTGGACAGGTGGAAGAAAATGGATGTAGTATAGAACAGTGCTAACTGGGAAGCAGTACTATTTAAAACAATAAAATCAGCTCCAGAGTACTCATGACCTGAGACTGGGGCTTCAAGACTATTATTTAACCGTCATTAAGAAGCCCAACCAAAGCATATAAATTACAGGTTTTCCCTTAATTGGCATATTTGACATATTTCTTACAACAGTTCTGAAACTTTCTGCTCTGAAGAGGCATTTCTGAAATAGCCGATACATGCAACAAAACACTACAGTTAACCTGCAAAAAATGTATAAAACTCACATAAAGCCTTAAATTTATTTTTCAAAATAAACTTTGTGTCAATAAATAAGTTGTTGCCCCCAAAAAGAGACATTATTTTTTATTTATCTAAACCAGTGTAGTCAGAATGATGACACATGACAGTGAAACCTTAAAGTGCATTCCTCCTTATTTTCTCTTAAACTACTGTTCAGATCAAGGTTTTAGGAGTAAATGGTTTTTCATAGTACTTTGTAAATCAAAAATGTCTCAACCCCAGACCTGATTTAGCCCATGAATATTAAACTATGCACAGTTACATGTGTTAACATGCATAGTGAAGGTCAACATCTATTACACTAAGTAACCTCAAAAGGCATCTTTTTAAGACTGTTACATTTTTGACAAAATTGTCTCCTGTTTTAATTCACAATGGAGCAAAGACAGAAAGTATGATTCCCTGAATTTATATATTTCACATACTGCACTTTACAAGTGCTGAAAATTGAAGAAAATGTAACTTCTACTGTTCCACTATTAATAGGTATATGATTATATTCTCCACACAGGCCTAAGCCTCAGAAGATCCAATCTGAAATAAATGCCACTGTCTATTTTTTTAATATTTTTTCTCAAATCTCTTGTTAAGATCCTGTTGTCCACCATCTGCCTTCCATTTTAGGAAAGGCCAGCCAGTGTACATCTGTGAATAAACTGGCTTTTAACAGCACATAACAACAGTAACACATAACAAGATGGAGAGGGAAAGATGGAGACATTCAGGAATGGGGGAGATAGGATAATAATATCAGCGTGGAGAGTGAAAGAAGATAAAGAAAGGAGGCAAAAACATGGGATAAGAGGAGTGAGTGAGAGCGGATGAGAAAAAGAGAAAATGGGTGGGGGGCCTTTTTGGTTTCAGTTGTAATGCATTATGTATCAGAAATGGGAAGACCAGCAGGAAAAAGCATATGAGGTGGTGTATTCTCATATGGTCCAGCTTGTGAGTGTGTATATCTGTATGCGCTCATAAGCTTATGCTTATGAAGATCTATTTGAGATTTAAACCTTCGGAGTGAGGAGTCACTTTGAGACATACAGCACATCAAAAAGCTTTGTAAAGGTTAAGACTTGTTTTTAGAGAAAAGTGAAGGTCGAGGTTTGAAAAGGTTTTATGCAAATTGATGTCGTTCCAAAGAAAGAAGCACAAGGGTGCGTATATACAGTATGAAACAAATCAGAATGTTACACAATTAAAGCAGTTAATTAACTCTGCATCAGTTTATACACAGCAAAATGATATAATTTAATAAAATTCTATTTAAGATTCACTAAGAGAAGCATGGAACTGTTACCATAGCCATCACTTATTGCTACCATATTAGGACAAAGGTATTGGTCCACACCGCTCAGTCATTGTATTTAGGTGTGTCATTCAGTCCCATTGCCACAGGTCTATAAAATCAAGCACCTAGCCATGCAGTCTACCTTCAAAAACAATTCTGAAAGAAAGGGTCATTCTAAAGAAGCTGAATTCCAGCATGGTACTAAAATAGGATGCCACTGTTACAACAAATCAGTTGGGGAAAATTTTCTTTCCTTCCATGACTGACCGTAGGTGTTATTATTGCAAAGCAGAAGCATTTAGGAACAACGGCAATTCAGTCACAAAGTGGCAAATCATGTAAAGTTACAGAGTGGGGTCGCTGAGTTCTGACAGACAGTGCGTACACTATGTGCACAATTACGAGGCAGGTTGCATTTTTGAGGATTAGTTTTATTATTTAACAACAACAGTGCTCTTGCTCAATCCAAAATGTTAATAAACCTCAAACCTGAATATTTAAGGAAGTGAAAGTGAGGTTTTGGCTTTTACAGGAGAATATCTATGTGTGTACAATTATTAGGCAACAAAGAAATACAAAAATATTCCCATCTCACTTGTTTATTTTCATCTGATAAAGTGACTAAACTAAAACTTCACAAACATTTCTGACACTTCAAAAATATAAATCAGCCACCGTTCTTTTCAATATCACTCACTTGTCCAGCCATGGAGTCTGTCAATTTCTTGATTTCTTGACCATCAACTTTTTGTGCAGCAGCAACCACAGCCTCCTAAACACTGTTCAGAGAGGTTTATTATTTTCCTTCACTATACATTTCATGTTTAAAAAGGGCCCACAAGTTCTCAGTAGGGTTTAGATCAGATGAGGAAGGAGGCCATGTCATTATTCTTTCATCTTTAAAGGCCTTTACTGGCCAGTAGGAGCCAGTGGAGTACTTTAATGCATGAGATGGAGCATTGTCCTGCATAAAAACCATGGTCTTCTCGAAATATGCAGCCTTTTTCCTGTACCACTGTATAAAGAGAGTGTCTTCAAGAAACTGGCAGCAGGTTTGGGAGTTGAGTTTGAGTCCATCGTCAACTCGAAAAGGTCCAACAAGCTCATCTTTAATAATTCCAGCCCACCCCAGTACCCCACTTCCGCCCTGCTGGCGTCTCAGTCGGAGTGGAGCTCTATGCCCATTGCTGATCTAGCCACAGGCCCATCCATCTGGTCCATCAAGAGTCATTCATCTCATCAGTCCATAAAACCTTTAAAAGATCTGTCTTCAGATATTTCTTGGCCCAGTCTTGGTGTTTCAACTTATTGTTCTTGTTCAGTGGTGGTCGGGTTTTAGCCTTTCTTACCTTGGCCATGTCTCTGAAAGTCTCCAGTGGCCCTAGCATTCTTTTAAAGATTCCGGGGGGCACCACAAAGAATTGAGTGGGGACAGTATTATTAGTAAGGTTTTTATTGAGGTTATAGGTGGTAGGCCAGAGGGCGTAAAATTCATTTAATAGTTATGGTTTTAGGTCTTAATATATATGGTTATGGTCTTAATAAGGTTTGTTCATAAAGTTAAGTGTAGAATTTGTGAGTTTAATTATAGATGTAAGTCCCCCCACATGAATGGTATGGCTGTGGGTTGATGATGAGCAGACTATAAGAGACTGCCAGTCAACACCAGAGGCTGCTGGTGAATGACACCTGTGGACAACATTTTCACTTTGTCTAACGTCTTTGCATGTTTGTCAGTGTGGGTGAATAAACACCTGGCTGGTCTGCACCTCATCTCTGCCTCAAGCCTCCTATTTTGATCCGGCTGCTACTGGCTATTATAATAGCAAGTCTTACATCACCAAGCATAATGCAAAGTTTTGGATAGAGTGATGTAAAGCACACAGCAACTGGGCTCCGAAGCAGTGGAAACGTGTTCTGTGGAGAAATGAATTATGCTTCTCTATCTGGCTGGATGGCTCTGGGCGTGGAGAATGCCAGGAGAACGTTACCTGACTAAGCTGTAAAGTTTGATGGCGGAGGAATAAGGCTATGGGGTTATTTTTCTGGGGTTCCAGTGAAAAAAAATCTTAATTCTTCAGTTTACCAAGATATTTTAGTCAATTTTATGCTTCCAAATTTGTGGGAACAGTTTGGAGAAAGCCCTTTTGTTGTTCCAACATGACCATGTCCCAGTGCATAAAGCAAGGTCCATAAAGGCATAGCTGATTGAGTCTGGTGCGGAAAAATTTGACTGGCCTACACAAAGCCCTGACCTCAACCTCATGGAACACTTTTGGGATGGACTAGAAAGGAGAATGCAAGCCAGATCTTCTCATCCAAAGTTAGTGTCTGATCTTACACAAACACTCTCATGGATGAATGGGCAAAAATTCCCATAGACACACTCCAAAATCCTGTAGAAAGCCTTTCCAGAAGAATGGAAACTGATATAACTGCAAAAGGAGACTGACTCCATATTATTGTCCATGCATTTAGAATGGGATGTCATAAAAGCTCGTGTAGGTGGCTCAATACTTTTACTCATTCTGGTAGCAGAAAATTATCCATTAAATTATCCAGAGGGTTTAAAGTAATTAGTTCCTTTCAGAAAACACTGTATTCAAAAGCAGTTAAGTAATATCTTTTTCATTAAATGTAGTCACTAAAGTAAAAAAAAGCTCATCTTTCAAAGACATGGATAAAAGACATATCAAGAACAAGGCAATAACTGACACTGAGAACAAAGAGATAGAGGAGGTGAAAACTAGAGAAAGGGTGAAATAAAACCAGACAGGTATAATATTATGTTCTGATTTGTTAAAATAATAGGAGATTTGAAGATGAAATAAATGTTTAACAACAATCTGCTCCCACAATCCTCATCCTTTCTACCTTAAATTTAGCAGCAGTATTTTTTGCACAGAAACTTAATTAATTAAAAAGACAGGGATATAGAATGAGAGAGACATTAGGATAATGGAGATAATACATTGAATGGACAGGGAGGAAAGAAGAGTTAGTCTGACTCTACACTCTGTTTGGACCATTTAGAGTGTGCCAACGCAAACTGGTATATGAAATCTTTATGACAAATCTGAGATCAAACAGAGATAGTTTTTGAAGGAAGGAGTTCCAGTGTGTTCATTGTGATGGCCATTACAATGATTTGTTGTTTAATGTACTACCCTATGACTTAGATCTTGTAGTAAATATAATTTGAAAGAATTTGTCTATTCAATATCCTTAAGTGTTTCACAAATTGGATGCTGTGTTTGGCTAAGAAGTCAACAAATTATTCATGTGTTGCCCATAATGAGGGATGCAATCTGATTGGGTTGCCCTTGAAATAATTGTCTATATAAAGAAAAGTAAAAAAAAGAATGCACAAAGTAGAGAGTCTCGTCTCCAAATTTCAAAATCAATAGCTGAATGGTATGAGGTTGTATCAAAGCAAATGTCTAGAAACCAACCCTGTCTGACAGTCAGCCTTTCAGTCAGAACAAACAAGTGGTAAGATTAGCTCTGTGGTAGAAAATATGAAGTCAACACAGCAAAAACACGATCAACAAACATGAGACGGAGCTATGACTCAAAGAAGGCCGACTCTAATCAGAAACATCCACCTCCTCATTACTGACTTCAAATTGTTGATGACATCAAAGTAGCTTCTCATACTGCTTAGTTAGGGAGCAAGCGAGTTCTGCCCGATGCAATCTCACCACAGAGAAAATGGGCATAAACAAAATACAGCAAAGGCAGTTTTAAGAGAGATGGAAAAAGACAAAAGAGATGAAAGCAAGTGTACCCTATTATGGACATCAATCTGCTCCACCATGAGGAAGCTGCTCAAAGAAGACTTTTAAAAAGAGATAATGGGTTCATCAAAGACTTAAACTCCCCTTCTTCTCCAGAGAACACAAAGGTTAGAGCTATTGAAGATACACAAACTCTTTCCCTATCACCTTTGATGTTAGGGCTGCACCTGGAGACATCACCAAAACTACGACACCCATTTACACTTGTAAGCTCCGTGCGGCTATAAACACACTAGAACATGAGCACTACACATCTGGAAAACATGTAACAGCTCTAGTGCTAACACTCTCAAAGCATGCAAAAAATGCTAAAAGCCAACAAACCGAACTATGCAAGTCCTTCTCATTTACAGCACTGTAATGCAGATATGCATCAATTTAAGCTTGCAGAAAGAGTAAATAGCTCACTTTAAGACTTCTTGTTGGCAGCAAAAATTGTTCATTTTTTGCTCGAGTTGACTTGAAAGGGAAATTTTTAAAAAGTGAAGAGAAAAAAGATACAAGGCAGAACAGGAGGCAGAATAAGAGACAGAGAGAGGAGCCTCTGGGCAATTATGATCAT
>VUQH01005273.1:0-10531 GCA_015106775.1 Etroplus canarensis | reverse complement strand
TTTCCCTTAAAAGCAATGCGAGCTGTAAACCTTGATCCAGGATTTCACAGGTTACTGGGTTAAAGGCAGGAGATAAATCACAGGCAGGAGAACAGAAAGAGGCAGCTGCTTTGTTAGTTCCCTCAAAAGACCTAAAGCTGTTTGTTGCACTGCTTTTGTTGGTCAGAAAACATACCATGCATTAGCTCAATCCCAGGATGATTTGTTCAGATGCAGCAAGAGTCTCTGGTTAATAATTTGTGCTTGGAGGAGGGATGAAACACCCTTCATTCCTCCTTGTCTCTCTCCCTCAGTGTGGAATCACACAAACCACCACAGCACCTGCAGAGCGCAGCTAACTCAGGACCACTGCTGTCAGTTTCAAATTCTGCCTTTTTAAGCACTTACCACTTGTCTCATATTGCGATATTCTGTCTTGGCTGATAACTATTCAAACTGCAGGACTGTGCAGATATGCTGACTTTATTTTGCCTCATTTTATTCCAGCATTTCCCGTGCTATGTTTGTGAATTATTCAGGTTCTGTCTTACCAGCAGCAACAGGTCTCCTCTTTTAGTTTTACTGCGTTTAAATGGGGATGCATATTGTATATGATTTCGCTTCCCCCCTCCGCTCCAGACGATGCTGGCGGCTTCAGTTGGTTTTAAAGCGTGAAATCCAAAATAACAAACACCTCAGCTGGTGGTGCTTGAAGTTAAATCTCTGCTGGTGTATCATCGTCCTCTTTGTTTGCGTTTGCTTTCCGTCTGCACACTCATGTACAAAGAAAGTCAATATGTGGTTTCTCAAGCTTTCAGCATTGTTAACACAGTAAACATCAACTACATATAGCAAATATGAGTTCTGTAAATATGGTTTAAGAGTGTCAGTATGAAAATATTAAAATTTGTAAAGTGTATTGATTTATTTGGATCAGATGCTTTTTGGTTAAGCACTTTTTTTTTTTAAATGGGCCTGAGAATCAGAATCAATACTGACATACACGTATGTTTGTTATTGATGACTGGATTATTTCTGCTGTCTTTTATTGATGGGCTACACAGAGATCCCTCTGTAAGCTCCTCTAAAGTAATGAAAAATCATTCTTCTATGAAAACATACAAAGTTCAGTTGAATCGAATTTGAGGTGTCGTTACTCTTAAACATTAAAAGAATTTCAGAGTTTGTTCTCTGCCTTGTATTTATTTATCGAACCCTTTATTCGAACAGGCAGTCTTACTGAGATCAAAATCTCCTTTAAAGCTTCTATAAAGAGAACCCGCGCGGTATCAGCATGGACAAAAACACAAGTACACACAGTGTACTTACAGAAGCACCCATTATACAATGAAGAAAAAGTCACAATTGCAAGTTCCTTTTAAAGAGCTTGAAAATGATCTTCCTTATAATCGAGGAGTCACTGTCTGTCCGTCTCTGTTCTGTCTGTGTATCTTGTACAACCGTTTGTAAGATCCACTTCAGATTTGGTGGTTGTACTGCAGGCTGCCTAAGTAAGAGCAAGGCTGAGTTTGAGGTAGATTGGATTTGGCAGTTCTCATATTTTTTCTTAAAGTTGTTCTCTCTGTTCCTGCGTTTTCTAAGAGTGACTGCTGACATGTGTAGTCAGAGAGGCATGCGCATACACAGAGACTTAACTTGGCTGTGAGGAGAGCCATTAACATTACAGGACTCCATGCAGTCTTGTGAAAAACTAAGTGCACCTTATGAGTCAGTAGTTTGTGGAACCACCTTTACCAGCAATGTGTTGTAACTTTATTTAATTAAACTGATGTTTATTGAGAAGCTTTTCAATTAATATTTTTATGTGAATATTAAGTTAATAAGAAATAATATGGAGGAACTATTGAGTTAAATATTTATGATACACTTGTTGATACTTATAAATAAGTGAAAGATTGAGCATTTGAATGGTAAATGTTTGTTCCAGAATTAATTAATGATATTAATGCTTTCAGCAGGATGCAGAAAGACTGTTGTTATAATGTTAGGTCCAAAACATCCATGTATTTGCTTTTTGAAATTGAAAATATAATAACTGACAGTCCAGCCCGGACATTAGTATCATACCGAATTGTACCAAAAGGTGGTGTAGCAAGTCAGTGTCACGTCAAATGAGTGACAGTTATTCTGGTGAATCAGACAGTAAACGGTACCTGAAGTACCTGGAAATAGACTCTGATCGCAGCAAGAACCAACAACCAGATAGAAATCCCACTCGGCTGAGTGATGGAGGAAATGGGTCACTTGATTAATGCAGCACTATCTACTTGTTATGATGCCAATTGTGCAGCACAAATGAAATAAGCGCATACAGTATGTGTAGTAGCTGCTCTCTACCTCTGTGCAAACACAGAGTTGAGACAGAGACAGCAGGGTGTGTACCTGATTTCCAACATGAAGAGAAAGATTATACCAGCCAGAGAGCAATGAGTTACTGTGAACATAGAGCAGTGGATGGATGGTTACAAAGGATTTCAGTAATTAAATGTTCCTTTATTCCCTAATCATTAGGGAAAAAATAATTTTTTTGAGCTGGTTTACTTGTAACTGAGCGTAACAGTATGATAAGATAGTGTAACAATAGTTTTATAATAAAGGTTGTAGCTTTAGTCTATTGGGCTTGTTTGGGTTCAGCAGATCTCAATTTAAAATAATACAGTCCCTAGGTGTTACTAGCACTTCATAGCTACCTCCCAAATGGTGAACTAGGGGAACTCAGATCCATAAATCAGTTTTCTTATCTGATTTCGACTGGAACCTATCACAGCTATCATAGAAGAGAGGCAGGGCACACCTAAACAGGTCACTGACTCAGGGCACACCTATGGCCAAATTATAACCTGTAGTTACCCTAACGTGCATGTCTTTGTATTTTAAGAAACATACAAACTCCACAGAAAGGTCCTAGCTAAGCAGGAAGTTTGAACTCAGAACCTTCTTGCATTAAATCAACAGTACTAACCACTCCACCACCCCGATCTCAGGCCAGTCTTTGCATTTTCCTGTTTCCTAATACAGGAGCAACTACACAAAGTTATTACTGCTGAAAGCTAAAGGAATACACAGCTCAACAGAGGTCTGACTCTGTCAGCCTGACTACAGTGCTTAAAAAAACCTAGGGTTGTTTCTGTTCTCTGCTATCATTCATGAATAGTATGATGTCCTAGCTTTACAATAGATTTTTTAATAGATTAAGAGACTGTTTCTCCAGGCCAGATGAAGGTGTCCTAAAGTAGTGGAACGTCATTTCCTCCTTCACAGGTACCTCCTTTAAGACGTACATTTGTGAATTAAAGCATGGAGTCAAACCTCTCTGATTTGTTGCGTTCTTTCTCAGAGGAACCACAGTATCCAGAGTTGTATGTTGTTAAATGTTAAGTTTTTGTTTCCATATGTCAGAATGGTAAGTGGGTTCAATAACATTTGTGAAAAGCCAATTGAATCTATTAATACATAGTGTAGTGGTTTACACATTCGCCTTACAAGTGAAAGGTCCCTGGTTCGATTCCAGGTGTGAACACAAGCCCCATCACCATGGAGGGATGCGTCAGGAAGGGTATCAGGCATAAAACCTCTGCCAAATTATCAGTGCGGATTAATCCACTGTGGCAACCCCTTGGGGAGAATACAAGGGAGCATTTCCAACATCTACATGAATGTTAAAATCACCTACTATAATTATTTTATCTGAACTGAGCACTAATTTAGATAAAAAATCAGAGAATTCATATAAAAACTCTGAATAGGGGACGGGCAGACGATAGACAACAACAAATAAAACTTGTTTTTGAGTTTTCCAGTCAGGGTGATCGAGGCTAAGAGTAAAGCTTTCAAATGAATTATAACTGAATTATGAATTATAAATTATAATTATAACTATTATAATTAAAGACCGTTGCCACTCCTCCCCCTCGGCCTGTGCTTTGAGGATTCAGACAATTAGTAAGACCCAAGGGAGTTGATTCATTTAAACTGGCGTGTTCTTGCTGCAACTATGTTTCTGTAAGAGAAAATAAATCAATATATTGATCAATTATTAAATCATTCACTAACAGGGACTTAAAAGAGAGAAACGTTATACTCAGTAGTCTACATTGATGGACAATCTGCATCTTTGGTGCTGTTGAAATGGTAATATTTTTTCTTTGTGAATTTTTAAGGTTAACTTGTTTTTTACTGATTTTTGGTGGCTTTATTTTAGGTGGTCTGGGAGCAGACACAGCCTCTATAGGGATGGGCTTTTGGGGGGGTGACAGGAGGTGAGCAACTGCAGAGAGGCGTGTAAGGCTGCAGCTCTCGACAGTCATGTTTTGGGGGGGTTTAATAAAGTTGGCCAGATTTCTAGAAACGAGAGCTGCTCCATCCAAAGGGGGATGGATTCTGTCTCTCCTAATAAGACCAGATTTTCCCCAAAAAGTTTGCCAATTATCTATGACGCCTAAACTTTTCTGGACAGCACCTAGTAAGCCAGGAGTTTAAGGACATGCAGCTAAACATGTCATCACTGGTCAGATCAGGGAGGGGACCAGAGGAAGTGCAGAGTCTGACATTGATTCATTCATTACTTCATTACCCATAAGGCTGGGGGGGGAAGAGGGAGGTCAGGAAGCCGTTTTTCCTGTTGAAGTTAATATGTGAGGTTGTGGCAGTGACTGTAGGGAAGTGTGCTGCGTGCATGTTTATAAGACCCGTTTTATTTCACTTAAGTCCATCACTTAAGTTTCAAGCCAGAGTCTCGTCTCCTCATTTTGGGTTTAATTGGATTAAGTTACAACATCTTTTGGTGTCAAAACCCAGGAATATATAGAGTATGACTGATGACGGAAACAAAGATTCTCAAGAACAGAATGTTAAAAAATTGAAACTGAAACGTCGGACAGAGCGAAGTTCCACCACAAGACTGCTGAACCAGATGGATAGTGAGGTATTAAAGAAGGATATGGATGTTGAACATTTGTGCGAGATGTTGACTGTGTTGTCAGCGAAGGAGGACTGCTTGCTTAAACTGGACCCAGCAGTGGAGGAGTGTATTTCCCTGGATGAAGTGGAAGCAGAGACTAAACTCAAACAAGAATATAAAGACAGAATAATAGGGATGAAAACGCAAGCTCGCCACGTGACCAAAGAATACGAGCTGGTGAGTAGTGACAGCTGCCCGTCTGCTCGTTTACAGGTGCTAATTATGACTTGAATATTTTCCTCTAAATTTCACCACTAGATGAAACTGTTTTATCGCAAACTGTTTTTGTAGTTTCTCCTGTATTACGAAACAAGAAAATGCAGAAGGGGGCCTGAGATCAGGGTGGGGCAGTGATTAGCAGTCTTCAATTAATGCAAGAAGGTTCTGGTTCAAACTTCCTGCTCAGCTGGGACTTTTCTGTGAATTCTGTATGTTTCCTAAAGTTCAAAGATGTGCTTTTTAGGGTAACTGTAGGTTATAAATTGGCCAAAGGTGTGCCTCTGTGTTAGTGACCTGGTGGCCTGTTTAGGTGCACCAGGTCCTACTGTTACCATCAGTTATGCATAAATCATTTTAAAGGATCAGAGAATAAATTAAAAGGATTTACTGAAATGAATTACTGAAATTCAGCTGATATCTGTGCTTATGCCAACTAATTACTGTAGGATTAATTATCCATTGCTGTTTGTTCACAGTGACTTGGTGATGTCTGGCTGGTATGATCTTTCTCCTCATGTTGGAAATCTGATACATTCCCTGCTGTCTCTTTCTGTGTCACCACTGTGTTTGCACAGAGGTGGAGAGCAGCTGCTATGCCTGCTATATGCACTTATTCCATTTGTATCACAGTGTCATAGCGAGTGTTTAGTGCTGCATTAATCAAGTTAAACATTTCCTCCACCACACAGCCGAGTGGGATTTCTATCTGGGAGTTGCTTCTCATGACAAGTGTCATTTTCCAGGTACTTCAGGTGTTATTTTTGTTGCTTGATTCACCAGAATACCTGTCACTCCAACATCTTTTTCATCAATATCAGTGTTTCTTCTCCTTCATCTGATGGACTCAGGGTATATTTCATGAGACACCAACTCACTACACTATCGTGTGGTGCAGTTCGGCATGATACTAAATAATTTACACACTTAATTTTGGAATTCTGTAAATTATTTTATTTTTACAATCAGTGCATTTAAGTGATGCCAGCACAAACTGCACTACCCCAGAACAGTAAGCTTATGATTGATGAACTTAATGGAGATAGTGGGAGGTGTTGTACAACCAGTTAGAGATCACTATGCATAACAATGAAGCCCTATTCAAACGAGAGAACTTTACATTCCTGAAGACTTACCTGACAGGATCAGCTGCTAAAGCCTCAGTCACACCTTGAGGATTTAACAAGCATATGCTGACGTAGGAAAAAAATCTGCAAATACGCTGGCCTACGTCGATTAAGTTCTGTATAAGTTACGAGCACACTGACATACGCCGGTATATGTCATACTACGGTGAGGTCACTGGAAAATATTGAGCATGCACAAGAACTCTTGACGTTTACCAGCATATGGTTCATACGTCCCACATATGTGGACCATGTGGTACTTTATGCATATGGAGACTCACATTACTCATATGTTGAAATACGTAGCGATAATGTCTAGTGTACCCAAAACGTATTAATAACCTGTGAGTAATGTGTTTTTAAACATATGTGTAACATATATCAAGCATACCTCCAACAGATATTGACGTTTATAGAGGTATTTGACGTGATCCAGTTGCACTGAACATGTTTCTAACACACAGCTACCATATAATTGTGTATGTGCTGCGTTTAATGGAAGTGGTGTAAATGGGCTTCAAGTTGCAAATGCCAGCAATACCCTAGCATTTGTTGGTATTACGTTCTATATATGTCAGCAATACGTTATGTATACGTCCATATAACATAGTTGTTCTGCTTATGACAGCGTTTTAGATGAATTTGGATGCGTCGGCATAAGCTTGTTGAACTGCCATGGTGTGACAGGACCCTAAGGCTGTAGCAGGGCTCACAGTAACAGACAGTAATCCTGATGTTTGAAGTTGATCTACTCCAGAACAGATTTGGAAGGAAGGAAGGATCTTATCATAAATGAGGACATATCAAAACTGACGAGCTGTTTCCAGGCCGTGACGGACTTATGTGGTCATGTGTTGTGTGTGCTACTTCAGGTGCTGTAATAAGAAGACCAATTCAGTTGTTATACTATTTAGAAATTTAGATGAACATTCATTGGGAGGATACTGTAACTTTATTTGATCTGACAGATATTTATTGAGACGCTATTTGGTTAATATTATTCTGTGAATATTAAGTTAATAAGAAATAACATGGAGGAAGTTATTAAGTTAATATTAAGGATACATTTATTGACATTTATAAGTAAGTTAAAGATTGATCATTTTAATGGGTAATGTTGTTTTAAAGGACTTCATTACCCATAAGTCTGGGGTCAAAGGGAGGTCAAGAAGCTGTTGTGTTTCCTGTTGAGACTGTTCCTGCTACAACAAGCAATAATTTGAAGTAATCTATTTCTGAATGACTTTATCAGTGTCTCACATCCTTTTGGAGGAACTTTTAACCCACTTTTCTTTACAACATTGCTTCAGTTCATTGATGGGCATTGGTTTATGCACAACTCTCTTAAGGTCCTGTCATGGCATTTCAATAGCGTTGAGGTCTGAACTTTGACTGGGCCATTGCAACACCTTGATTCTTTCCTCTGTCAGCGTTCTGCTGTATGTTTGCTGGTGTGCGTGGGATCCTGTTGCATGATCCAGTCTGAACCAAGATTTAGCTATCACACAGATATCCTCACATTTGACTCTAGAATGCTTTTAGTATACAGGGGAGTTCTTGGGTAGCTGATGTGGTAGTGTTCGCAAGGTGCCCAGGTCCTGTAGCTCCTTAAAGTTGGATGGGTTCTACTGGTGTATGGCAACCTTCCTACCTTCTTTCCCTCCTTTGTCCTTTATTGTCATTATATTACAGTACAGTGAATCTCAGTTAGCTCCTCGCTGGTCTTAAAAATACAATATTTAAGTCATGCCACAGATGCTCAGTGAATTGAGGTCTGGGCTCTGACTGGGCCATTCCAGCACGTTAACACTTCTCCCCTTAAACTGTGTTGAACCGTGTTGAAAAATGAAATGAAAGGTTTTAATTTTAAAATCCACTGGTTTCATCAAAATAAACAAGAACTGAACAAGTGATAGTCATCAAATCTTGTCATCCAGTTTTGTAATGAGTTTGCTCTACTTTATAGACAGCATAAAGTGCCTCTACCTTATGCTGGTGGAACTGAATCAGCTCACCTTCACTTACAGTGCATACACATTTATACAGAGTCTAGAGGCTTTTAGGTTGAAGAGGAGACCTGCTTATACAATATCACCAAAATGAAGTGGCGACAGAATGGTAGATGGGACAATGGACTTCCAATTAGCAGAAGATAAATATTAATTTGCGTTTGGCACAAATCTGATTTTGATCTTCAGTTTTTTAATTGGATTTCACACGTGGGAACTAAAAGTAAGTTTAGCTGCCTGAATACTTGTAGCATTCAGCAATTTTCATTCAAGATCCCCTCGCTTATTGAACACTAAACCTTTGAGCATTTTTCTTTTCCATTCACATTTTTTCAACTAAATCATTAAAGGTACATTTGCTCATTGGACTGTACCAGCGTATCAAATGTAATAAAACTAGAACACCAACATGATGTGTTATTTCTGTTTTCAACACCCTGATCTACCCTAGATGACCATGTTTTTGGCATTGTACCTTTAGCGTTCAGGCCACTTAGATCTTAGAAACACCTTGTTTAGTAATTATACCCATTTGCACGCACAAGAACTGCACCCACAGTTTTGACAACTGATGTTGTACCATTTGTTTCATGCATTACCACTAATAAATGATTGGAGACGTGCAAAAACAGGGATGTGAGCAGTGTGCAGGTTCTTGCTTGTGGTGTCAAGCCCCCAGCAGGTGCTGGGCAGGATCTGCTCTGGGGACAGTGGCAGGAGGGGAGTTTGACTGGGGCGGTACGTCTGTCACACTGTGACGCAGGTGTCCAAAGGCAAGCTCAGAGAAGACAGAAACCTCCCGTGGAGCAGAAGGGCAAAAGCTTGCTTGATCTTCCATCCCTCCATTTTCTTCCGCTTATCCAGTTCAGGGTCACCAGTGGGTTGAGTTCTATCCCAGCTGGCATAGGGCAAGAGTCAGGATACACGCTGGACAGCTCCAGTCTATCACAGAGCTAACGCATAGAGACAGACAATCAGTCATGTTCACATTGACACCTACAGTCAATTTAGAATCACCAATTAACCTAATGTACATGTCTAATTTACAGAAAGGCCCCACCCAGCCATTACATTCGATAGCCACTGCTTTGATTTTTAGTATGTATACAGAGTATGAACACAGGATCTCATGATCTTTCATTTATTCTGGGTTTTAAGCAGGAGTTCTCAGGCAGGTTGCCACAGGAAAAACTGGCTTGTGGTGGCCAAACGTTCATAGCAGCATTACTCTGAGATCGTTCAATATTGGCTCTTCCTATCATTGTGAAGCAGAATTCACCAACTGTTGCATTGTCAACACACTAACAGGGAAGGTGTGCTGGGATTAGATCATCGCAAGACAGGTTAGTTTTAGATTGATGTTATGTTGTTGCAATAGTAATCCTGCTCAGTACGAGAGGAGTCTCAACTTCAGATATGTTGTTGGTGCATGCACTTGACCGAAGAGCTAAAATTGCAAAGCTACCATCTGAGCTTTGGTTGGTGTTGAATGGTCAGCCGGTGAAGGATAGACATTTGTGATGGGGCTGGGGGACAGTTCTCCAATCTTGCTCTCATGTGTCTGGAGAACCTGGTGCTAAAGAACTTGTAGACAACCTGCGAATTTGCAATCAGTGGCTTTAAGAGGAGATATTATAATAAATTCACCAGTGAATCCAGCAGACACACCCCGCAGATTCTGTCAGAACCGGCTCTGCACCAGCACCGGTACCAGCACTGCTGGTGTTTTTTTGGTATTTATTTCTGTGAGAGGTGCTACTGTAAGAAATTCACCCAGTGATTCTGAGATGCAGCCATAGATTTCTGCTAACTTCTGCTATGTAATACGGTGTAATGTTAAACCAGCCACAGGGGCCCACAAGCCAGTGTAGTCCTAGTGCCGGTCCCAAGCCCGGGTAAATGGTGAGGGTTGCGTCAGGAAGGGCATCCGGCGTAAAAACTGTGCCAAATCAAATATGCGGATTCATAACACGACTTCCATACCGGATCGGTCGTGGCCCGGGTTAACAGCGACCGCCTCTGGTGCCGTTAGCCAACAGGGTGCCGGTGGAAATTATGCTACTGTTGGCCGAAGACCAAGGAGGGGGAGAGGGGGAAAGTGTGTTAGGAGGCAGAGAGAGAAAAGAAAAGGTAGGAGGGTGGAGGTGAGAGTAGGGACTTTAAATGTAGGGACTATGACTAGTAAAGGGAGAGAGCTGGCTGATATGATGGAGAGAAGG
>VUQH01005272.1:9051-47802 GCA_015106775.1 Etroplus canarensis | reverse complement strand
AGCAGGGGCGTTCTTTAAATTTGAGCAAAATGAAAACTAAAAGACTTTCAAATCACATGAGCCAATATTTTATTCACAACAGAACATAGATAACATAACAAATGTTCAAACTGGGAAATATTACAATTTTATGCACAAAATGAGCTCATTTCAAATTTGATGCCTGCTACAGGTCCCACAAAAGTTATGACAGGGGCAACAAATGGCTGAAAAAGCAAGAAGTTCTTGCCCAGGAATACTTCCAGAAACAACTGTCATTTAACACAATCCACCGTCCCATCTGCAGACGCCAACTAAAGCTCTATCATGCAAAAAGGAAGCCAAATTTGAACATGGTCCAGAAGCGGTGTTGTGTCCTGTGAGCCAAGACTCATTTGAAGTGGACTGGTTCAAAGTGGGAAAGTGTTCTATGGTCAGATAAGTCTAAATTTGACATTCTTGTTGGTAGTCATGGACGCCATGTCCTCCAGGCTAAAGAGGATGGAGATCTTCCAGCGTGTTATCAGTGTTCAGTTCAATAGCCAGCATCTCTGATGGTATGGGCAGCTTGCATGTTTTGGAAGGAATTGTGAATGCTGAAAGGTATAAAAAAGGTTTTAGAGCAGCATATGCTCCCCTCCAGATGACGTCTATTTCAGGGAAGGCCTTGTATATTTCAGCAGGACAATGCAAGACCACATACAGCAGATATTACAACAGCATAGCTTCGTCGGAGAAGAGTCAGGGTGCTGAATGGGCCAGTCCAGATCTTTGACCTATAGAGAACATTTGGCACATTATTAAATGAAAAATACGTCAAAGACATGCCCATCTTCAAACTGTTTGAAAGAATAGATGCTACACCATGGTGAACATGCCCCTGCCCCAACTATTTTGAGACCTGTAGCAAGCATCAAATTTGAAATGAGCTCATTTTGAGCATAAAATTGCAATATTTCTCAGTTTAAACATTTGTTATCTATGTTCTGTTGTGAATAAAATATTGGCTCATGTGATTTGAAAGTCTTTTAGTTTTCATTTTGTTCAAATTTAAAGAACTTCCCAACTTTTCTGGATTTCAAGTTGTAGTCAAGCACAAAAAAGCACCAGACACAAGGGATGAGCAAGTGTGTCTACACATAGAGTAACAGACAACTTAGTAAAGAACCAGTTTTAAATTGTATCTCAGACACTTTGTTTCTAGTAGCCTGTCACAAAACATATGTGTTCCCATTGTCAACCAGGACACAGTTTGAAAGGCATAAAATCGCATTTTTGGTGCCATCAAGGTGATTCCCCCAGAGCTATTAGAGGAACATTTGGCATATTTTAGCATGGTGTGCAGTGTGTCCAGAAAACATTTAAGCAAACTGAACAAGTGGAGAACAAAAGAAGTAGCAAGCCTAAAAATCTATGTACAGTAGATGAACAGTACCTGAGTTTTCCATCTACTGTTTGCCAAAGCTTCATCAGTGAAGGGTGGCTGTCAAGAAGCCATTCTTAAGGAAGGGAAACGGGGAGAAAAAAACCACGAACCATGTCTTGTCCAGACCTCAACATTACTGAAGCAAAGTAGGGACCATCAAAAGAAGAGTCTGGAGAACTATTCCTGAAGACTTCTTGAAGATATTACAAGAAACTTTGCTTTTGAGTTCAGTCAGTATTGAAGAACACAGATGCTCATACTAAATACTGACTTTCAAGTTAGTTAGAATTGTATAAACTCTCTTTTGCCTTATGTACTGTATTTCCATTTATGTTTGCACGTTTTAATAAATTGTTGCACCTATTTCCAATTTTCCTTGCAAAATACACAGTACTGTACTGTAAACACAATTTGCAAACTGCTTTAACACAGTACCATAACAAATATGGTATATGGATCCTCTTGTTGATCATTTGTGGGGTGGTGTGCCATGTAGAGTTGTGGGAAACACTTTTTCTCTTTCATTATATAACCTGTGAAACAGAATTAAATAAAGCATTGAAATACCTCCTAACATCTGAGCTAATTATTCACATAGCTGACACACAGATAATGGGTTGCATAAAAATAATTGGGAACCTTCCTGAGGAAAGGACATTCAACCACAACCCAAGTCAGTGAAGCAACAGTTTAAAAATAATTTGGACATGACAATGGTGCGACATAAGATTTGATTGATGGAACAATAATGCCTGTAGAGGTTTACAAGTCTTTAGGTCATCATCCAGTTATTTTTCAAGATGGAGGAGACTTTTCCTCCTCCAGATAATTTTGCAGACTGCCGCTGCAGCCTGTTTCTGGCACAGCTGATGATGATGTTCCCGCCTCTTTGTCTCCTTTTGTAAGTTCTGGCTTTGCTGTCTATGCCAATCTTTTAGACGTGCCCCTCACAGCCAGCCACAATCCACAGTAAAGTTGCTGTCCACACATCAGAAGACCATATCATTGGGGGGATATTTGTGAAATTCCACTTTTGTGCCATCATTTCCTTTCACCCTTGCACAAGAGTCAATTTTTCACCTCTAAATCTCTGTGGGGGAACTGAGCGCCACAAAGAACCCTTGTTCTTCTGGGCTGTTGCCCTCTGCCCTTCTAACTTCTTCACTGTGAACAGTAGGCTTACATAAGCCCTAAAGCACATAACAGCAAAAGTGCTATATGAAAAAAAACCATACACACAATTCCACTCTCGGAAATCACAAGTTCAGCCTTGTAAACCACAAGTTACTTCGCGGTGGTAATGTTACACATCCTTTCTGACTGCAAAGTTTTACAAGAAATGCACGTTTTACAGGAAATGGTGGTTAACGTTTAAAATAAATAAAAAACAACATGATCTTGAGCTCTTGCTGATACCCTTCAGCATTTGCCTGTTGTTTGTTGAGTTTAAATCAGAAAAACACATTTTCCCGTCAGTACTAAAGCAAGTGTACCTGCTTTACTGACATGTATTCTGTTGCTGTGCATTGCACTGTGGCTTAATAAAGTCATGTAAAACAAGACTGGGCAGAAAGTACACTGTGTAAATAATAAATTATACATTTTGAAATCTTAACATTAACCTCAATGCTTAAAAGTGCCTAAAAAAGAATCTCATGCTGTTTTGGGGGGTAAATAGTCTAAATAGTTTTGAACAGTGGACAAGAAGCAAAACCCTTCTGCCCTTAAAGAAAAAATATCTTCATTTTGGGCTGCTAGACTGAATTCTTATTTATCTAATTCATATTTATCTGAGCTTGTTTTTTTGACTTGTTTTTCATGACATAGTGGAGATGAGAACTCATAATCATAGTTAATACTAGCCGTTTACAAATCCAGGCCATTAATCACACCATCATCTCTGACAGATTTTCTTTCTCCGTACTTTGTCCTTTCCATCACTTTGACATAGGTTAATCGTTGTTCACCAGTCCATAAAACTTTGTTCCAGAACTGCGTTAGCTCATTTCTTACTCTTTTCCAAATTCCAGTCTGGCTTTCTGATTTTTACTGCTGATAAGTGATTTAAATCTTGCAGTATTTTCTCTGTTTTGTTATTCTCTCTTCTTTAAACAATGGACTGTGATATTTCCATCTCTGATCTTTGGAGATCTTTCATGATGTGAGGGACTGTTATTTTGGGGGTTTCCTTTACTCCTCTCACCATTTGTTTGTCTGCAGTTTTTGTTTTCCTTGGTTGACCAGTTCAGCCCTTGTTGCGCAATACACTGTAATTTTATTTCTTTTTTGGGGACATTCTAAATTGTGGTACTGGCTATGCCCAGTGTTTCTGAAACAGCTCAAATTCAGAATGGCGTGCTTTTCTCCCATAGACAGCTCTCTGATCTTCATGTCAGTCTACTCTTCTTAACTACGAATGGATTTTTCACAGTTGAAAGCCAAAGCTTAAACTGAGAGTCGGTATCCAGAGCTACTTAATGATAAAATAATCATTCTTATTTGACACACCTGGGAAACAAAAAACACCTGTCGCTTGTCATATTCTAATACTTGCTTAAAAAACTGATACAAAAATGTATTATCTTCTACAGTGTCGTTAAAAATATTCACCCCCTTGGATGTTTCACCCTTTTATTGCTTTAATCAGTTAAATCATGGCCAGTGCAATTTGGCTTTTTGGACAAGAATTTGCAAAACAATTGTCAATGTGAAGACAGAGTTTTGCAAACTAATGTCATTTAATTAAAAATATATAGGGTAACATAAAGGTTTGCGTAAATATTCACCCCCTTTAGGTCAGTATTAGTAGATGCACCTTTTGCTTGCAATCACAGCACTGAATCTGTGTGGATGTATTCTTCCTTGAAAACAACTGAAGCTCTGACAGGTTGCTCAGAGATCGGGCGTGAACAGCTCTTTTCAAGTCCAGCCACAAATTCTTGATTGGATTGAGATCTGGGCTTTGACTTGGCCAATCCAGAAAATTCACCTTGCTGTCTTTGGACAATTTCTGTATAGCCTTTGCTTTATGCTTGGGGTTGTTGTCTTGCTGGAAAATAAATCTTTGCCCAAGCCACAGTTCTCTTGCAGACAAAGTCAGGATTTGGTGATAGTTTCCTGCATTCATGCTCAGCTCTACTTTTACAAGCCTTCCAGGGCCTGCTGCTGAGAAGCATCCCCAGAGCATGATGTTCCCACTACCATGCTTCACTGTGGGGATGGTGTGTTTGTGGGGATGTGCAGTATTTGGTGTCAAACAGAGTCTAGTCTGATGGCCAAAATGTTCAGTTTTGTCTCATCAGACCAAAGAACGGTCTTCCATTTGACTTTGGAGTCTCTCACAGGCCTTTGGGCAGATTCTAGGCAAGATTTCATATGAGCTTTTTCACAGTGGCTTTCTCTTTGTCACTCTCCCATACAGCTTCGACTGGTGAAGAACCCAGGCAACAGTTCTTGTATGTACAGTCTCTCCCATCTGAGCCACTGAAGTGGTCATAGGTGTCTTGGTGGCCTCGCCCAACAGTCTTTTTCTTGCCCGCTCACTCAGTTTGTGAGGATGTCCAGCTCGGCAAATTAAGGCAAGTGCTATACTCCTTCCATTTCTTAGTGATGGATTTGACTGAACTTTGTGGGATGTCTAGTGAGTTGGAAATATTTTTGTAGCCATCTCCAGACTTATACTTTTCGATTATCTTTTCTCTGAGTCCCTTGAAGAGTTCTTTTGTGCTCATGTTGCAATTTTTAAGTCCCTTTTGACATTTATTTTATCTTGCATATTTTTAATTAATAGACATTAGTTTGTAAAATTCTGTCTTCACTTTGACATTACAGACACTTTTTAAATTAATTTTTTTGGCAATTTTTTGTTAAAAATGCCAAATTATATTGAGCATGATTTCATTTATTAAAGCAATAAAAGGGAGAAACATCCTGGGGTGGGGGGGGATACTTTTTATAGGCATTGTATATTATTTATCATATCTAGCTGTAAACAAGGAATAAAAGCTCTGATCTCTCTTCTCATATTTGTGTTTTAATCTTCAGTGCACAGCAAAAACAAATGTTTTGCCACTGCTGTTCCAATACTTTTGGATTGGACTGTATTACTATTACTGCTCAGTACTAAGAATTTAAATGTAGGTTAGAGCTCATTTGACTTGTAAAACATTGACCTCAGACTTGCAAATAATTACTGATTTGTATAAAGCAAAATGAATAGTTTAGATGGGGATTAATCCACAAACAGATTGTTTCCCTAAAACAAGGTTTTTGAATCTACAGCGCTATAGACCTTCATGCAGGTCTTTTGCCTACTGTTAAGAAGCTGTAAGATACATCCTTCACTAGATAGGTGATGCATTTTATATACATTTTATATTTTCTGAAGACTGGTAAATAATTTCACTGAATGTTTATGTATATACGATCTAAGATAATATGTAATAGTATTTAATCGTGGGAGTATGTTTTTTCTGAGTAGTGGTTTGTTTTGGGCATTTATTAACCCTCCTCTCTTCCAAGCTCCACCTCCATTGGCTGGTGGTTGTGTTTTCATGAAGCATGCACATGAGGATACTCCACCTGATCCCCTCTATTATCAGCTGATTGGAATGTACCATTGAGGATGGGAGACAAGGAGGGGTGATTTTGTTAAGGCTTTTGTTAAAATGCTTTTGTTTCTATTTCTGCGGTAGTTTTTGTAGGTTTGGATGCTTATGTTATTCATTTTGGGGTTTGACATAAGTATATTTGGGGTTACTTTGTAAATGATTGTAAATATGTTTGAGAGTGGCCCCCATGGTTAAATGGGAAGCCAACTATAAGTAGGGTTTGTTTGAGGCTGTTGAGTTTCTTCTTTAGATTTTTGTGGACTGGAGTTGCTGTTGGGTTGTGCTTTTGTTTTATTCACTGTTTTTGTGAAGTATTCAGTAAAAGAGAAAAGTCAGAGCTCTGGAAAGTGGAGTCTGCTCTCGTGCTTTGTTTCACATTGCAAGCTATGGGTTTGCCATCCTGAAATGGGGTCGTAAGTTCCAAAACCCCACATTTGGTGTCAGAAGTAGGATGTGATGTTTCCATTTTCAGTGTTTGGAGATTATCTGGAGGATGCAGTGCAGGGCCGAAACAGCATTCGACGCACCCTAAAGCAGGGGATCTTCCACAAGAGAATCTAGAGGAAGGAGCTACGGGGACATCTGTGATCGTGCATCCTAGGGAGGAGTTGCAATTGTCAGACCTAAACACTCGCACTGCTATGTTGCAGCAGTGCCTGCAGTCTCAGAAAGAGTTAAATGAAAAATGGGACCAAGAGACTATTAAACAGGATAGAAGATGGCGACAGATGCAAGTTCAAGGTAATAATCTGAGAGATGAGCCCCAGACCCAATTGGAATCCCTTCCACAGTCTTCTGTTACTCCAGATCTACAGCCTCATGACCAGTCTGGACCAGTAAGTAGAGGTTGAGCTCATGCCTCTGTGCCCAAGCTCGTGTATGGGGATGACCTAGAACAGTATTTGACAACTTTTGAACATCTAACAGTTGCCTATCAATGGCCAGAGGAGGACTGGGCAGTAAAATTGGTGCCACACCTTACTGGGAAGGTACAGGCAGCTTATGTGGCCATGGCAGCAGAGGATACTGGTGACTATAAGAAAGTTAAAGAAGCCATTTTAATTAAGTACGAAATTAATGAAGAGGTGTTTAGACAGCAATTCAGAGAACCTGATATCCAGCTAAATGAGACCCCAAGGGAGTTCTATAACAGACTCAAAGACCTGTACCAGAAGTGGATACAACCTGAGAAGAAGACTAAAGAACAGATTGGTGAGATTCTTATATTGGAGCAGTTCTATCGCTCCCTATCTCCGGAACTGTGTGTTTGAGCAAAGGAACATGACCCAGAGTCTGCGCAAGAGGCAGCCCAGCTGGTGGAGACATTCCTGGAAGCCAGGCAGGGGGTTAAAACCTTCCGGTATGAAATGCAGCAAAAGTCATCGCCTGCAAGGGGTAAGCCAATGGGGACTGGGGGTGGTGGGTCTGGCAGAAGTAGGGGCAGTTAAGACGCGGGACAAGAGTATTTGTGCTAATAAGGCTAAATCTATGACAAAACCTGTTTGTTACCTGCCTCCACTGGCTCCTTGTGGCTTTGCCAAAAAACAGATGAATATGAAGATGGAAATTAACAATATTTGTTTAATATATATTTTTTGTTTTCATTTCAGTGCTGTAATTGATTCTTTACTGTCTCCAGTTATAAAAATGTGTACCCTTTACACTGAATTTAAAATAAAAAGTCTTGATGTGTCTGTCATGGGCCACCTTAGTCTCTAAATTTTGCCAAACATGTATAGAGGTGTTTAGCATGGACCAGGAGCAATTTAGAATTACACCTTTAGGGGGGGGGTCAGCCCCCTATCAGAATGTTGTGCATACATGTCCTTCTGATTATTAATAAAACAATATTTCATGAATTATTTTTAGTAACACAAATAACAATATTAAGGTGTATTATGGTGTCTGCAAATATATTCAATACTTTCCACCTCTTCAATTTGGCATGCACTACAGTGTTACACTCAAAAGTATCCTAATTAGTTGGATGGTCTATTGTAGTGTCTAAAAATAATTCAAAATGGATCCAGGACAGACTGGAGAGAGAATACTTATTGGCTGGTGGGCAAACTCCTGTGTTCCCCCAGAAGAGCTGGAGGAGGTGGTCTGGGAGAGGAAGATCTGGGCGTCTCTGCTTAGACTGCTGCCTCGACAACCAAGATAAGTGGCAGAAGATGGACGACCACAGATTTCAATTTCATACGCCTGTTTTAGGGTGGACCCTTTAGTTATTAAAACCCTAGGCAAAGACTGAGTTATGATGAACCTAAGCTTTCTACAGTAAGTTTAAGATCCATTTGCAGCAGAACAGATATGAGGAGAAACATGCATAACATTATTTCATTCTCTTAATCAGAAGGGGTCAATAAACTAAATGAACTAAATTATCGAGCTGTTAAAGTAGCATCATTCATACACCTGCACAAGAAGCAAGCTGGTAAGAGAAACTGCTTTTACATGTAAGTTTTTGAGTTCATGCAAACCCTCCCTTTACTGTGCAGACTCAACATAGGGCATCTGGTATCCCTGAGTGAAGACCAGATCTGCAGTTTGTATCATCAGTGTGGAGGCAGGCATCCTGTTTAAGCATCCCTAAAAAGGTCCTAAACTCACCAATGGCATGGCTATTTGCAGGAAAAGTGGTGGAGGAAAATGGAAAAATTTAACAATGCTTTCAAGGTCAACACTGCTGTCATCAGTATGCCTAGAAACGGACCCATTTTATTCATTTTTATTATTTGTAAATTTGTTTGGCTGCTGTATGTTTTTCTTATGATCAAAGTAGGTTACTTTTCATTTAATTATTTTGCACAGCTAGGTCTCAAAGTGGCATGTGCGTACTCACCCAAGTCACAATTCTTCTGTTTTGGTGGTGATAAAAAATTAAGACAACAATTTTCATTATTTTAGTTCTATAATTTCACGAATACAACAAAATGTTACTAAAAGGAAAATGCGAATGATCCCAGTCTAAATCCATAGATATTAATTGGGAGTTTCCCTGGAGCTGGTATAACAGGTTCCACTCTTCTAGGAAGACTTTTTACAAGATTTTGTTGTCTGTGGATCCTGCTTTTTTGCCCTGGAGCATAGTCATGTTAAAACAGAAACGGGCTTTCCCCAATTCTTTCCACAACCTTGGAAGCATTGAATTTTTAAAAATGTTTTCGTAAGCTGGAGCATTAAAATTTCCCTTCACTGGAATTAAAGGGCCTAGGCCAACACCAGAAAAACAACCCCACGGTATTATCCCTCATCCACGAAATGTTGTACAGTAGTTAGCACAGTGCAGTCAAATCTGTAATTTTCTCCTCGAATTCATCAAACCCAGACTCGCACATCACACTGCAGAAAGATAAGCCGTAGTCCTCACTCTACAGAGCACATTTCCACTGCTCCAGAATCCAGTAGTGATGCACTTTACACCACTCCATCCAGCTCTTGAAATTGTACTTGGTGATGTAAGGCTTACATGACCTTCTCAGTCATGGAAAGCCATGCCATGAAGCTCAAACCACAGTTTTTATGCTGATATTAATACCAGATGAAGTTTGTAGTTTTTCAGGTCATGTGACTTTTATGGACCATGCATCTCTTCACTCAGGGACCCTGCCCTGTAACTTTACATGGTCTGCCACTTCATGGCTGAGTTGCTAAATGTTTCCACTTTGAATCAGAATACTTTATTAATCCCCAGGGGGGAAACTCCTTTGCAATGTCACTTTCACCTGATTGTGAAAAAGCTAAGAAGGAAGAAATTCCGCAAACTGACTTGTTGCACCACGCTGGAATCTAGTGAGCTCTTTAAATGACCCATTTTTTTCACAAATTTGTAAAAGCACACTGCATGGCTTGGTGCCATCCTCAGTGATGTTAAGAGTAGCTGCTTTAACCTGAAACAAGTCACTGAAGCTGATTTGACCACCAGTCATAAGTCTACTGTATGCAAATTAATAAACAGGCCTGAAGTTTACCAGTAAATGCCTTGATATTTTACAGTGTTACTGGGACTATTGCCATCCTCCTTCTGGGCACAGACTCTTCATCATCATCTAGGTGGAAATTAATGCCTAAGTTCATTGAGACATGTTCCAAATGCCCAATTGACTGTGTAATGTAGCCAGAGGAGGATCAACCTGTTATAAAATCCAAGGGATCACTTATATTTTCAATTAACAGCACTGTGTTCATGATGTCAAATGATTATCATTGTCGTTTATATTACATTTGTCAAAACTGGGTACATTTTACAAGTATTAAATCTTAAAACCCAGGTAATTCCACAGGATTCACATGTTCAGCTGCGGCTATGCATGAGAAGGTGGTTTAGGTAAGCAATTAAGTGAATAATTCTGTTTATCTTTCCTTTGAGAGTTTTTGTGTGGAACATTTTTAATGCATACAAGTAGATGTACCGCTCTTAGTTGTTTACATGAAGGCAAAGTTTTTCTTTGTTAAAAATTCTTTCAGGCTCTATTTTCTCCATCAGAGAGAACTGCTTTACCTATTTAGGAAAATGAGTGGGAGTCACCTTTCAATTATTCCTCCAATCACATCTTCGCAGCAGTAAAACTGAATACAACTGAAAATGGCGGCAGCAGCAGCAGACACTATTTCTTGTAAAGTCTCCCTTTTCTTGGACATATGCACGTTTCCACTCTTTCTGCCTGTGGTCGTTTTAGCATCTGTCTGCTCCTTTTTTATCTGACATACGTTTTCTTCCGCTGCTGAAGTAAAATTACCCAGCTACAGTTTTAAACTTTTGCTTTTCATTTTGGCTTACATCTTTTGCAAAGACTATTCTGTACCAACACAGTGGCCATATGTGAAATTAACTCAGCTGCTTCTTGTGACATTGTGGAAGGGAATGTGGTTCAAAAATGCTTTTGTTACAATATTTTGAGTGACGAAAACCGTGAAAGCTCAGACAGCTTCCTCTTCTGGGGAGACAGAAGGCTTACTATAAAGAAAAAAATTAATTTTTTACATTTCTATGAAGATACTGGAAAGGGTTGTTGAAGCTAGGGTAGGAACAGAGATGATCATCAGCGAGCAGCAGTATGGTTCTATTCCATCAAGGCTAGGAGTCTGCGTAAAATGAAAGTAAAAACACAATGCAATGATTTGCAAATCTGGTCAGCCAGTATTTTATTCACAAAATAATATAGAAAACACAACAAATGTTGAAAGTGGGACATTTTACTATTTCATGAAAAATAATAGCTCATCTTGAATGTGATGGCAGCAACATGTCTCAAAAAAACTGGGACAGGGCCATGTTTATCACTATGTAGCATCCCCTCTTATTTTTAGCAGCAGTTTGTTAATGTCTGGGAACTGAGGAGACCAATTTCTGGACCTTTGGGAGAGGAATGTTGTTCAGCTCTTGTCTGAGATAAGATTCTAGGTCATCAACAGTCCTTTGTGACATTTTGTATTTCATGAGAAACCAAATGTTTTTCAGCTGATAAAGGTCTGGACTGCACACAATTTAAATCTAAACTATTTCCCCCCTGGAATAAATAAAGGATTTAACAGCCAGCAAATGGATGCAGGTATTTTTTCTAAAATGACTGTCTGTGGCACACAGGGGAGACTATTTGAATATAAAAATATATATATAAAAAGGGTTGGTTGCAGTTTTTAACAGAGCTTACGTGTCCTTTCCAACCCTGAAAATGTTATCTAATTTAATTTCTTGTATTGATTCCAAGAGTTTACTGTTTCTTTGTGTATGATTTTTGCATTGTTTTGAGGTCTTTGTGTTTTAGAATACACCTCATTGTCTTGCTTTTGGGTCCTTCTCCTGTGGAAATCTTCAAAAGCTCTTATATTTAAAAAGTTATGAGGGCTCACATGCTGAGGAAAAAAATTCAACACACCCCTGTGTACAGAAAAAACAGTGATTCTAAGGGGGGTTTAACAGGAAGTATTTACCCAATTTCAGACATTTCTAAGGGTTTCATTTTTAAGGGAACTGAATCCATGGCTTTTCAAGATCTGAAAATATTTATATGTATGTGCTTCTTTTGTTTGGCAACAAGACCTGTAAATTCAGTTAGTTTAAGTGATGTGCTATAAGCTGCACTGATCATTCATGGATAAGTAGGGTGTTTGCACCAATTCTTACAAATGAAGAATTTATGTTCCTGTAGAAAGTGAGAGAACCCTATGTTAAACCTGAACTAGTTTCACTCTTCCATTCTTTAAGAATTGTTTTTACTTCCTTATGAAAGAAGGAAGTATAATAGTTTATTTCCTCAGTGTATTTTTCCTAGATGTTGTATGATTGCAGGCTGTAAGGAAATGTGTTTTTTAAACTGTGTGAAATTTTTAAATTAAGATGATAAATCAGTGTGAGTTTTGTTTCACAAGCACACCGTTCCCACAGAGAGATTTCATGCCTTCTTGCTCACATCACGAGCTAAAATTCTCAGAGGAAATGTGCACAGGTGCTTAAATGACAGACATAGTGCGGTTTCTCACTGTGTGACTTAACCAACATCAAATGTTATTTGCGTACTCATTTGCATCCACCCAAAAGTCAGTCTAGTTGCGCTGCTGCTGAGATAAACGCTGCAGTCAGACTTTTTGCATTCAGGAGAAATGTCGGTTCCCAGCTGTTTCCCCTGTAGATCCTCCAGAGTGAAAGGTAAGAAACACTGTTTAAAGGGCAGCATCATGCGGGGGATTCAACTCATAATCAGGTTTTATGGGTTTAATTACTAACTACAGAAGTGATGGGAAATGAGGTTGGCATACTTTTAACCAACAATATCACACAAAACTATCTAGTCACAGAGGGGAAATATACACTTTGAATGATTTTCAGATTAGGCTATGCATAAAACGTTGGTGGGTCATTTGATATATTCAATTTAGTATGAAATCTAAACATGAAGTAGCCTTTAAGGAGGAGAAAAACAGTTTTAAATCTCAAAACTAACCCATACATGAACAAAACCTGTTTTTATTTTTAGTGCCTTGGTGGTTTGGTGAGACCGTCGATTTACAGTAGCAGGTGCATCCTGGTCGGCTGGGGCTCACCTGTGTGAGGGTTGCGTGTTCTTTCTGTTCCTGCATTGTTTTTGCTTCCAAGCCAAAAAGCCTCGCTTGTTAGATGAATTATTGATTGCAAACTGGCCGTAGGTGTGGATGTGTGAGTGTGAGGTTATCTGTCTCACTCTGTGTTGACCCTATGACAGACTGTGCAGGGTGTAGCCTGCCATTCACCCTGACCACTGGGATACACTCCAGTGGTTAAGAAGATAGATGGATGGATGTTTTGCCTGAAAATAAAAACATAATATTCAATACAATTCAGAAAAATCTGGAATGCATGTACACACTGAAGGAAAGTTTTCTATCATAAATTTTTGAGACTACTTTGCATAGAGCATATGCTGTATTTACATTTATTTGGGTGTGTGTTATTTATTTTGCATGAGCACAAAATGGTCGCTGACCTCAGTATATTAAATCGCATCAATAAGGTGATATATAGCAGTATTGTGGTCATTTGTGATTTTGGTTAAATCAGTGCACTGAAAAGCAAGCCAAAAAGTTGGCAAAAATTTATGATGGAGCTGTTCAAAACTGGTGACCATTTACAGCAGCAACTTAAAAACAATACTTCCTCATTAAAGAATCCATTAAAACTCTTTAAAGCCCCGCATTCTGCAACAACAAAATATATTTTCTTGTGAAATCACACACTTCCTCAGCGTTCCATAACATTTCTTTATTGTCACTAATGATTATAATGCATTTAACATTATGTTTCAGGAATGCTGAGTCCCCAGATGAAGAAGAGTGTTTGTTTGTGGCTGTCTGATCTGCCACCAGTCTGGTTAAGCTTTGGTAGTTTTCAGTTGAGTGTTAGTGGTCACAGTTCTTCGACACTGTTATTAAGTGAGGATCTGTTTCATGCCTGCTTGCTCTTTTACAAAGTCAAACTTCTTTCATGTTTTCCTCTACAGCCCAGCCTATATGCAATACATAAAGGGCCTATAAACATACAGCAGTCCATTTTGGATTTTAACAAATGATTAATACTGTAATTCCTGCGGAAGACAGAAACAGAACACTGAAAGTCCTTTTGATAATCATCACACATGGTTAATGTTTGCCTCATGCAGCTGCCTCACAGAAACATTTGAGAGCTTCAGCTTCCCAGATGTCAGAATTGGCCTCTGGCAGAAAGGTTTGGGGTTTATTTTTAATCTTTAGTCATGGCCGTCCACAGGTTTTTTAAAAATGGCTGGATGGGTGAGAAATGAGGTTGCTTTTAGCGTTGTTGTGAAGCTCGCCTGTTTATGTCAAGTAACTAAAAGTAGGGGATCACTGAAGTTAAACGGAAAGCGTGAAAGTCTACAAAATTTCATAACGGTCTATGAAATTGTGCAGACATCTCCCTCTTAAAACAGTGAACAGCTGTGCCTCAGCACTACTCTGTGTGTGTGTGTGTGTGTGTGTGTCTGTGTGTGTGTCTGTGTGTGTGTGTCTGTTTTGGGGGTTGGGGTTGTCTGTGCTTGTCTGCGGACTTTCCACTGCTCTTCTGGGAGGAGCTTGAGCTCTTTAAAAATGAAGCTGACTCACAGCAGCTTCACTGTTACTAACAGAGGAGCCACATAGACTTTACTGTGAGTACAATCTGAATGTTAGTCTCTTTATGGCGATGCTGATCTGACAGTATATTTAGTGGCAAAAATGTTGTCTAATCAGAATGCTTTATTAATCCTAGGGGGGAAATTGCTTCATAGTATAATTAACTTTTAGTTACGTAGTACATTCTGATTTACCAAGTTGTGTCGTTTTTTATTTATTTGTTAATCGGGCTGTTATTATAGAAGATATGTGTTTTTAATTCCTGTTTTGTCCTTTCGGTAAATGTAGTATTCTATATGCAATGTGTGTACCTGCACTTTTATCCTCTTTCATGCATGAAATGTGACAATTTTTCCACTCATATTAACTTGCTTGGGCTGTGACGATTATGATGCACAACTATAGGACACTTACTGGAATCAGTTATGTATGTTTGTTTTTTATAAAAGTAATAGGAGCCAGCTTTCTCAGGCAATTTGGCAGCTAGTCTTTCTTTTCAGTGCAAATCATGCAAAAACACCTTCATATCAGAAAACAAGCAGAATGTAAAATTCATTAACTTGAATTTTTTGATTGTCCTTTTTGATTTCCACTTGTTTGTTTTAAATTGTCAAGCATTTTCTCTGCTCTTTTTGTCCGCATATAGATTTGTCAGCACCTTTCTTGGTCTGCTGGTCCCATTTTGTTGCCTGGAGAAGGATGCGGGAACAGCCTGGCTCATCCACAGTAGACAGTATCAGGATCAACATGTCCCCTGATCAGGTTGGGAAGTCTACAGGAGGAAAATGGTTTAAAAAAAAACTACCAAAGTTTTTGCGAAACCACAGAGGTCACAGTGGTGAGAATGTTGATGAGCACCAGTCACCCACTGAAGAGGAGCAACCAGTTGGTGAGTGACATCAAAAAATGTCCAGCTATTATTGGCTGTTCCCTGTTTTTTGCACACAAAAGAAACGTAACTATAAGACTTCAAACCCAATAACATTAAATTTCAAGTGAATTATGTTCTGTGTAGCAAATAAAATACATTAACAAATAAAGAAACTCTTCTTAGGGCTTTAAAATCTAGAAAAAGGGTCACTGCAGTTTCGCAGATGAATAATCCAGAAAACAGCTATAAACCTCTATAAAACTGTAATTTTCAGTAATTTTCATCTCTCTAAAAAAATTTAAATTGCGAATTTTATGAGAAATGTGCAACTGCTCTTAAAAGACTTCTATGTTTTTCTCCATTAGTGGTTCATACCTTTGAGGAATACCTTGAGGGACAGCACTTATATGAGGCCTGCCAACTGCTGATAGACAGAGAGAAAAATCTATTTGGGGAGACAAAGGAGGCTGATGCACTTACAGTTCACAAGGAAGCAGTAAAACAGCTTGCTGCAGACCATGAAGCACTTGAAAAGTGTGTACAGCACACCCTGCAGCAGAGCCTTTCTCTCAGCCCTATGGATATCAACAGCGAGGCAGGGGTTTCTGCTCTGATGTCTGCTGTGAAGGCCATCTGTCTTGAGGAGGAACAGGACCAGCTGTGGAAAGAGAGACACCAGAATTCACCAGCCTGGAGGCCCAGCAAGTGGAAGGAGCGGCATGACTCATTGCTTCGTAAAATGGTGAATGAGCGTATGGACAACCCACTGACACTCACTGGTGACCAGTTGGACCAGTCCTCTATCCAGTCAGACATCAGGTCCATGGGTAAGCAGTTGAAGGAGGATCTGCTGGTGGTAGTGAAGGTGGTGAAGAGCTGCTACCCACCAGAGATGGACATCTGTAATTTTTATGCAAGACTGTACCATCAAACCTTCAGTGCCAGACTCAGAAAGATTGCAGAATTTGTTCTGGATGACAAAGACTGCAGTTTCCTCCTGCACTGGGTGAATGGGTTTTACCCAGGGTAAGTCATGAATTCAGTTTTTGTTCAAAATAGCATCTTTTTTCTGGGACTAAATAAAATACATCTTTGAGGTGTTTATGAAAACTAATGTGATATCCACTTTGCATGTCAGAATCCTCCAAAAGGTTGAGCTAGCCAGTGACATCAATACTGAAGCATTGGGAAACCTGCTTCCTAATGACTTGCAGCAACCTCTGGAGGAGCAGTTCCTCGACAAACAGCAGGTAAGTCAAGCTTTTTTTTAAGTTCTGAGAGTATTGTTATATATAGTCACAGCTGTTAAGGATTAATGCTATTCCAAAAATAATCACTTCTTATTGGTCAGAAGACATTCTATACGTACCCAAATAAACAATATCTTCACTGCAGTGTTTCATGTGAGCTGTGCAATTGCAACCTCTAAGAGATGCTAACTGTATATATTAACATCAAAAATCATATCTTTGAGGGCAATATCATATGCTAAAAATGACAGCGGCTTGTTGTTGTGTGTCCAGAGTGAGCTGATGACTTTTATTGGCCGTGTGCTGGATGAAGCAAAGGAACAGTGGAACGATGGAAAGGAGCCAACAAAAGAGGATGGTTGCTATGTCAGTCCTGTGGCCTATGACATCATCCAGGTAGAGTTTCTAAAGCAAAAGAGGCTGTAATGGATGCTTTTATAAAGATGCGTCAGTGTAATGTGAAGTCAAAATGAAGAGTCACTTTGGTGGCTGGCTTTAGGGAACCTTCAGTTTCAGTTACTGTTTCAGTTTTGAACAAGCAGACAGAGACAAGTACTGACAAGCTAAAGAGGAGGATTGAGCATCTAAAGAGCCACATATTTTATAGGACTTCAAAGAGCTCAAAAACAAAACTAAATGCAATTTGCCCCTGGGATTAAAATTTAACATGTTGTTCTGTGGCTGTACTGTTTCCCTTACATCTTTTAATCATAGACTTCCATTTAAGCTGTAATCATTGCCCATGGTGGCAGGCTTTGGATACACTGCTATGTTAGAATTATGCAATAACAATTTCTTGTGGTGAAATAATAACATAACATAATGATAAAATGTGTCCCTGTGTTTATGAAACAGGGCCAGCTTCTTTTGATCATACGGAATAAAATGTGCAGAATGATATTTACTGCTGTTCTCCGCTTTACTACTTAGAACAAACAAAATATTTTCCAGCCTATTAACCGGAACAAAATGCAGACTGCCCAAGCTTTGAGGAAAAACATTAAACCAGCAGGAATTTTTTTTTTTTGGTGGGGGGATTATTTGTAGAAACGTATTTACTGTCAGTTCAGGATCAGGATTTCAAGACTCTGCTGTGGTTCTATAGCTTAATCATTTGAGTAAATCACTGGCACTGCACAGCACTGAATTTAGTTCTTGTTTTGAATTCAGCTGTATCTGAATATGCTGGAAGTAATGTGCTTTCACTGATTTGCAATCTGCGTCCATTTATCTAAAGCTTATCAATGGTATGGTGACATCAGCGCAGACAATTGTAGGAGATGTGCAGAAGGCCCAGAAAATAACATCCAGTGTGACAGGCTTCATGCAGAGGTAACAATGCTTCACATTCTTGTCTAAATAGTGCCATTTTAAATCAGCACTGTATATTTCATGAGAACAATACAACAGAAGTGAAAACTGTTTTCAATCCACTGCAGATATAAAGTCTTTCAAGAGGATGTCATCAGGCAGAACAAAGCACACAGCAAAGCTCTCATAAAGGCAAACCTCAACTCTGTTGAACAGTTCAGGTACGTCTCTCATCCAGTGAAGTGGAGGTCAAATTCTGACTTCAGCTTCATCGTAACACCAGAGTACTTGACTGAGACCTGATATGTCTTGTCTTGTCTGTCTAAAGGGACTTCCTCGTCAGGAAGAGCCAGCTATTCCCAGAGGACGTGCAGGAGAACTGTGTGCGTGTTCTGACTGACATGAAACATTCTGCTCATACTTATTTGTTAAGTCCTGTGCACAGGGCCCTCAAGGTAAGTTGATTTGCAACAAATTTAGTGGCATTTTTTTCTAGTCTTAATCTTAAGAGTGTTTTTAAAAAATACCTTATGTTTGTACCACACATAGTCACAATACCAAAAGCTGGGAACTAGTGACTGGCTGAAGAATAATGTGTTTAAGAACCTGCTGACTAGCATTGAAAGAGAGCTACAGGAACTTCAGGGTTCGACTCAATCCTGTCACCAGGTAAAGTGATGAACACAGGAAAATGTATTATAAAGTAAAGGACCATTATTGCCATCATTGCAGGCTTTTTGTAAATGGACTAAGATGGGCTCCAATTATTGATGCACGTGTTCTTGTTTAATTCAGGAGCTGATTGGTCAGCTTCACCGGGAAGTGACACAAGAATATGTCAAGAGGCTCCTGAGAGGAGAAGTCAAACTGAAGGACAAGGATCGGCAGCAGAAGGCTTACACCATGGTGAAAGACAACGCGGAGAGTTTGCACAGGCTGTTTAACAAAATGGTGAGACTTCGGCTTCGCTACACATTTTAGATGGGACTAGAGCTTGACATCAGTAAAACTCATCAAGCACAAAAACTGATCAGAACTTTAGGAGAAATAGAACTAAGACGCTAGCTTACTTTTATATTCATTTGATTACAGGGGATATTTGGTTAAAACTTTGGTAAAATGTTATATCCATCCGTCAGTCAATTTCAGTTAACTTCAGTTTTATTTATACTGCACCAGTTCACAACAACAGTCACTTCAAGGGGCTTTATATAGTAAGGTCAAGACTTCACAATATAAAAGAAAAAATCTCCAACAATCAGATGATCCCCTATGAGCAAGCACCTGGTGACAGTAGGAAGGAAGAACTCTCCTTTTAAGAGGAAGAGATCTCTGGCAGGAACAGGTTCAAGGAGGGGCAGTCATCTGAAAAAGAGAATAAAGGAGAGCATTGAGAGACAAGGCCATAACACAAATTATGAGAGAGAGAAGATAAAAGGTAATGACATAAAGTCAGAGAAATGCTTATGATGGGAACTTCCCCAGCAGCGCGAGCCTGTCGCAGACTCCTAAGGGATGGTTCAGGGTCACTATATTCAACTCTGTAACAATGACCTTTATCAAAGGGAAACTGCAGCTAAATTTCAGCCAGTGAAATCCCACCAACTAATGGTGCTCTTTGATGAATATAAAAAGAGATTTTTTAACATAGAAATTAAAAATTTTACACACAGATGCTATTTGGAGGAAAATAATGCTGTTTGAGACAGCGCTGTAAAAATGCTTCATGGATATGACCATTGGTTTGTGACTACATAGCATAAAAATGAAGACATTATCCATGTAACTGAAAGATTCAAAACTTATCAAATATGATGTGTACTGACCATTAACAAGCAATCTTTTGGAAAATCCAGAGTAGAAACTCCAGTCCAGTCATTGAAAAAAACACCTCTTTCCTGATGAGTAAAAAAGCCTACTATTTTAGGAAACTCTGTTTAAACTAAAGCAATCTGTCCTTACAGGGATCAAAGGAAGAGTGGTTAAAGGAAATCCTGACCAAGATTGCAGAAGTTCTAAAACTCCAAGATGTCCCCGCCATACAGATGCAAATAGTGTCACTGGGATCTGCTTATCCTGACCTCAGGTAATTCTGGAATTGACACTGTCGTTGCTTACTTTAAAACAGAAACATATTGCACACAGTTTAAACAGATTTGATATGCTCTGGTTCACTTTTGCCTGCTTGTCTCAAGATTAAAAAACAAAGAAGGACAAGACAGTATCATGATAAATAGTTTACATGACCTTATGGAAGAATAAACACACCCACCTTTTAGAGAGAGCTGAGAAAAAACAGGAAGCAGATGAGCTAAACATCACAGATGTTTTCCTGGCAGCAGTATGAGCTGTATTTATGGGAATATTGTGCAAAAGGTAGACACACTGACTCTTTTTTACATTATTAGTCTCAGTGAGAGTGCACTGAAAAAGAAACCACTAGCACTGCTAATAAAATATGCTGATAAGAGAACAGAAGCTGTAGCTGAGAGGAGATGAAGTCAATAATGCCATCAGTCACAGAGATTCGGAAACTAACCTTAAAGGAATACTTTAACATTTTTTGAGGGAAATACACAATCTTGCCTTGGTAAGTTTGGTAAAATATTAACAATCTCAAACTGAATGTGAGTTTTAGGAGGGAGTGTGGTAAAGCTAGTATATACTTGTTGAGTCACAGACATTTGGGCATAGACCCAGGGAAGCATTACAAACTCCGGCGGAAACAGACCGAGGCACGTTCAGTTTCTCTTTTTATAAACTGTTGAAATAGGTGTGGTTCTGTGTGACTCTCAGCTGTTTGCCAGGCTTGTTAGGAAGGAGTAATATTTGCAAGAGGAAGAGAAACTAGCACACACAGGAAAAGCAGCAAACGACTCCAGTGAAAATGGTAACAAGTCTGGATAAAATCAGTGCAGTTGACCAGCTATTTTTAGTCATGCATGGATTTATTGCAAGTTCATAAAGTCTTTTTTTATTTGAGTCTTGCAGGCTTGGCTTTTCAAGAAATTAAACACATATGTAGTTTTTCTTGTTTTTTATATATAATCATATATAATCATCATATGGCATTACAGGACTACACATATGCATAAATAGAGCTGAAAACATATCTATTATTTGCTTGTATCTTGCTGAATGTATATATATTCTATATATTGTAAGAAAACCAACATACCAGTAAACTAAAAAAGTACCCCAGGCAATATCTTTATTATCTTCAGATGTTGCAGTCTTCACTCGACAAGCACATTTCAGAGTCTCTGACTTTTTAATGACAATAAACGTGATAATAAAATATGTAGAGAAAATTTTTTAACCCTTTTCTTGCTTTTGTCCCCCACAGTGAAAAACATGTTTCGGCTCTGCTCAAACTCAAGACAAACCTCTCCAAAGCAGACAGGAAAAACATCAAAATGACCCTGTCGGACACACTGAAAGAAAACCACACTGATGTCAAAAGCCACAAGTTTTTCTCCAAAGTTGAAGTCAAATGAGCCTTAGCTGTCTTTTATGTTTATCACTGGCTGTGAGTTGGGTTGCACCTTATCCTGTATTATATTATATTGCTTGCGTGTTGGATTTGGGATGTATGATGAGTTGACTGCTGGGGTTTCAGTCTGTCTGTGTCAAGATGTACAAAGTAAAAGCCAATAAGAAAGCATGGCTCCACTTAAGCCGATAAATATATTATGTGCACACTTGATGAAAATGTGAATATTCATTGCTGTTACTATATGAATACATAAGCTACATGTCCCGTTTGTGCTGGTAAGCTGCACTTCACAGTTTAAAAAAAAGTGTCTGTTTTTGTGAAGGCCAATTCTATGTTGTCAGTTGTATGTTCTATATCAAAAGGTGTTACAGTATTTTCTTATTGTGTATTTCTTGCCATGTCTGATGTACAGAGTATAATGTCAGTTACATTTTTAAATAAACATTAAAACCTGTGTAATTTATCAGTGATTTCACACCCCCGAAAATATAAATCTACTGTTGCTCTTCATCTAAATTGTCCGTAAGTACACCAAATGTGCTGTTTGAGTCAGAGCCCCAAATACATGCAACAATAAAAAATTAGATGTATGAATAGACAGCGTGCATGTAGGCACAATGCAAATCAAAGATGAGAAATACTTTGGTTCTGGGATTGCTTGACAGAAATGTGTGTGTGTGTGTGTGACTTTTCCATTAACAACCCTATACAGACAGGGAATTCATTTAAAGTTAATGGCTAAAACAAGGATCAACATGCAATAATTATAAAAATCATAGGAATGATCACAATTTACAAGTGAAAAGAACAGATATCTGCAGTCTTTGAGCTTTTTAAGGTTGTTCTAATGGCATGTTTCAGTAATATCACTTGTTAATTTACTGAGGCCAATGACAACATAATAGGTTCTAATGTTATTTGGTCAAAAAAAACACAGACACACACCTTAAAATTTGCTAAGTACACCATATAAAAAGTCAGAAGACTAATTAGGATTAATCCGGGCACCACATCCTTCTTACAGTCTGAAACATTCCAAAACCTTAGAGTGAGCAACAATCAGACTAATATTTTTTTCCAAGTCATCCTGCTGGCGTTTGCAACACATTCTTTGGGTAATTTTTGCCAAAAATTCCCATAGGAGGTCAAAGGTTTTAAAGATTACACTTCCCATTAATGGACACTTCATCAGAGCAGTATTAAACACACTCACTGGTTTCAAGGCTAAGAACGGAATTAGTCATCCGTATCACCAGCAGACAAATCATTCGAGAACAATTCCGGGAACTCACTAATATGTTTGGGCAGGCGGTGGGGGGGAATAATGCAACACTCACTGTGCTGAGGTGTTTCCATTTTATTTTTTTCTGATATAATGCCAAGTAATGGGCTTTTAGTGAGGCATGGGAGGGAGTGTGTGTTACTATTGCAGCAATAGGTGAAGTATACTCAGGAAGGTGGAGGCCATAGTCACAACTTCCCTGCAGACGGGAAGCGGCATACAAGTGTAAAGGCCAGTGACGTTATTAAAGTGTGATAAATTTATTTGGGAATAACCAGGTGGATAAGATGCTGGAGCCTCCAGGGTACTTTCCTGATCTGACCCTTAGACCAAAAAGATTTAGAAATCAAAATCTGGTATCAGTTTGATGTGGCAAAGAGGCAATGTTTTCACTCAGTGTCTGTCTGTGTGCAGTGTAACTCAAAAAGTTATGAATGGATTTTAATTGCATTTTTTGGAGGGGTGGCACGTGGTGCAAGTCACAAACCATTACACTTTGGAGATGATCCAGATAAAGATCCAGGATTTATTTTTTTTAAAATTATTTTTATTATTAAGAACCTAAACTGAGCCCTGCACTATGAAGCAAGTTCAACTTACACAGGATCTTTCCATTATCTGGCTTCACTTACCAATCACCCAGATGTTCAGAAGCAGAAAGCAACATCCCAGAAACATATTAAAATATCTGAGATATATGAAGAGGTTGCACATGAAACGGGCTGAAATCAGGAGGAGGAGAAGAAGAAGAAGGAGGAGGAGGAGGAGAAGGAGGAGGAGAAGAAGGAGGAGGAGGAGGAGGAGGAGGAGGAGAAGAAGAAGGAGGAGGAGAAGAAGAAGGTGGTGGTGGCAGCCAGAGAAGAGTGTTAGTCCAGGAAGTTAAGTTGGGATGTCTGTACGAAAGTTTTAGTTTGTATTCTTTCAGCTGCAGCCCAGATGGTTTTTAACACTCTGGGATTAGAGAATAAATGGAAAAAACAGAAATTCAAATATAGACTTAGTCTACATGCAGATTTGATCTGAAAGTACACACAGGTGCCAGGTTTTAAGCTCATACATTAATGCTTGTATAGAAGAGTAAAATTGTTATAGCCAACAGTAAAACAGGAATAAAGTTGCATCTAATAATCCATGTTTATTACTCATGCTCATCAAGGGAGGACAAAGCCCTCAGATCCACCTTCTACCTGTGCACAAGGTCCAAGGGATCTTCTAGGACTGGCGACAGCCAGAGAACTGATTAGTCAGTAGGCAGTGATTTCGTACCTGTTGATCTACAATCTTGAACTGCACCTGCTCCAGAGCGGGTTAGACCTGCACCAAAAGTTACCCTGTAACCTGGTAAAAAGTGAACAGCCTTAATAATATACTATAGGGTTAACCCTGAAGTTAAGCCCAAATCCTACTTTGTAGCACTGAGAGGTTTTGATCTAGTCCGTGTGGTAGTGAATGTGGGAGGAAAAAAGATTTTTTTCTATCTTCTTTTATTCACTGAGTGTAATTTGGGGTTTTTGATGGTCATAAATCCCACTTTGCTTCAGACAAATATCCCAGACACTCTAAGACAGATCATCCAATTAATTTTGTCAATCAGTTTTTATCTACTAAACTGGTGCAGAAGAATCAATTATTTTAATACATTATCCGCAGATTAATTCACACTGGAAATATTCATTACTTGCAATCCTTTTAGACATAGATTATGTTAATATTTATTTTTATGTATACTGAATGGAGTGCCTGTAATGCAAGCAGTTGCGCACCCTGGGATTAATAAAGGATTCTGATTGTGATTATATTGAAGCATGACCAATAATTTCACAGTGTATTTGTCACTTAACTTAAATAATATTTTCAGTGCAGGACTTTTATCAGTATTACTACAGTGCGCAATATATTGGTAGTAGTACTTTCTCCAGCAATCTGAATACTTTCTCTACATGAACTTTAAATAATGACTTTCCGCTCCAGCTTACGTGGTTGTTCTCACTATCCTTTTGGCCCTCTGAGTACTTAACAGCCTTTTGCTTATCCCTCATATTTAGTCTGAACATTGTGTTCCAGTTGCAGCCTGCACATGTCCCTACCTGTCATCAGTTTCACATCTGTACCTGCATGCCAGGTGTCCCTCTCTATGTTAGATTCCACGTCGTGTTTACTTGTCCCCTTGTCCCACATATTAAGACAATGTCCTGTGTTTTGACTGGGTCTGCATGACCTGCACTTTTCTAAAGTCTTCTTTTAACCTGATGCAAGTGAGGAAAGACTTTTCAGTATAGTCGAAGTAAGGCTAACCTATCTAATACTCTGCCACAAGCGCTGCCGATTGTGGAATCGGAGGAAAACTCGCAAAAATAAAAGGAAATTCTTCCTGACTAATAGGGTGAAGGTGGAAGGTGATTATTAGAGGGTTTTTGCCATGCATGGGTTGTGAGTCTCAAAAGAAACCTGCAACTCCAGAAAATGTTGATGGTTGCTTTGTTAGTAGGACAAAAAGGAGGTGCGTGAGAGCAGAGTCACTAAAATTAGGCCTTCATTTATGCTTGTTACATTTACTTAGTGAGGGAGCTTGGAAGGTTGCAAAATTCCTTCCCGTGCTAGATGCCTTTTAGGATTAGTAATATGCCCCACATTGTCCCATATAAACATACTCTTTCTCCAACATTTAGTTCGATGGGATCTGGTCACCCTACTGCAAGCCTATATGTGGACTGTGTATTTAGTCCTGTAAGGGACGGTATTCCTGAAAAAGAGAAATACCAATTATGCTACAAGACATAACAAACTTAGTGTTTGTATTGTTTAAAACAGCCTTAGCTTTACCTCATGCTGTTGTCAGCTCTGTGAAGCAAGATTCATTTTTTGTAAGGTGGCATTAGCCTCCATCTAGTGGCGTTTACTGGTGGTGCAATGAACATACAGCCTCCTTTTTACTTTATTTATTACATTACTGACAAGAACAGTGACTGTCCCCACAACTCTTTATAGCAAAAGCATCACCATACAAAAAACACAGAATACATTCTTTCAATAAAAAACACTTTTTAATGAAAATAAAGGGATTAAAACCATTAAACCATGAAGCACAGTTCACAAAGATGGTACAATCAAAGTAGCAGGTACAGATTACAGCCGTTTGAAAACACACCTTCATTTTGCATAAATAGATCAATGAAAAAAGAAAACTCAATCAAAAGGTCCTCAGAATGTCTGAATTAGCTGAAGCATTGAACATCCGACAATCTGTAGTTCAAGTATGATTAACAACTGCTTGTGTAGTGTTGCATTAGTAGCCTGATATCAGAAAAACAACAATAAAGGTGACATTTTCTCAAGCTAATCATACAATGATAGTAAAAAGATTACTGTAACAACATGAGTATAAAAGACCTGAAAAAGTAAACTATATTGAAGCTATGCATTTACATAAGCTATAAACAGCATAAGGCATGTTTGAGACACTTTGAAAACCTATTAGTTAGTCTATTAACTGAAGGTTCATTTACAGTACTGTTGTTTTTGTTTTTTGTTTTTTTTTATTTTTATTTCTTATTATTTTTTTGCTTCATTATGTTCCTTCCCTCTGCCAGAAAAGTCAGATTCAAAGGTTGCAGCTAAAATTGTACTGCAAACTCGAAGAACACAACACTTTCATTTCAAGGAATACACAACTCATTGATTGTGTATTAATGCTGGGGTTGTGACATCAGTAAGTTTACAACTTAACACATCCATGTAATTTCCTTTACATTTTTGTACCAGCTTTGGTTCCCAGCTTTGGCTGTACTATATTCAACCTGTGCCATATTTTTGGAGCTATCATATTCATGAAATGTTTTCTCATCTTGTTAAAAATGTGCAACTCAAGATCTGTCAGTACTTGCAAGTGGTTATCGTGTGCCAACCAAAGGGCCAACCTGCTGAACTGAAAAATGAAGTGCAATTTCAAGTGGCAAAAACTGCAGTTCCTCTTGGTGTCTCTAGGGGGTGACTCCAAATGGGAGTCAATCCTGACAGACTAATGTTAAAATATCCAGTATTAAAAATCCTCCTGGATCACTGAGTTAGGGGCTAGTAGCTACAATAATTGACAGGCACTTGGAGCCAATCAGAGTGTTCCAGGACTCACTGACAACTGGACCTCCTTACTGTCACTTTATTAACTAATAAGTATCATGGCTGTCTGGTACAGACCATCCTAGAAGTTTGAGCTTCAGTTTTCAGAGAAATTCCAGTTTTTTATTAGTCCATTACTTAGCACTAATTACCCAATATGTATGTCTGTGCTTTACACCTGTGCAGTTCATGAATTCAGCTTCCTATCATCAGCTGCCAACCTAGCACTCCACCCTTTGAAATGTGAAGTCCACAACTAATGGGACACTTCATGGTGGCTACAGCCATCTTTTCTATCATCTATGGTGCCAGCACCACCCATTTTAGCTAGTTAGACTATATAGCTAGACTATAAAAACCTAATCTTACTTATCCTGTTGAGGAATACTAGTTTCACTAGCTTACCATAAGTGCAGTAGTAAGCTCAGTTAAGCAAGGTAATGAAATAGTAATAGGTCAGTCTTTATATTGCTTCTCCTACAATGTAAACACATTTGGAAATTCATAAATAAACTTAATAAATATTAAATATAAAATTTGATGTGAATATTCATTTTGGTAACTACAGTAAACAGAACAAACACAGTTACTGTCTACATGTGTTTACCAGATAGGAATGAAATGAGATGAATTACATTTTCTTCATTTGATTAAATAAGATTTTGCTTGCAGCCATTTGGTTGTTACAGCTCAGATACTCAGATGTTGTGATCAAATTCAGATCAAATGTTGCACAACTTAGAATCCTGCCTCAGCCAGACTCCACCTATGATTATTATTATTATTATTATATTATTATTACTTTGAGAGTCCTGCAGACATTTTTAGTTTGCAGTCAGCACTGTCCTTTTTGTTGCACCTTATCCCCTGTATTGAAGCTACTGTACGCCGTCACCAGCAGAAAAGGCAGGAGAAACAGGATCTGGACCGGGGTCTGGATTCACTGCTAGGAAGAGCATCCAGGACTTCTCTAACCTTGCTTTTAGAAAGACCCTTCCATCTCAGCAGGGTGTACAGGAGCTTTGAGTCCTCACTGCAGTCATAGGAGAAACCCCAGGAAGTTAATGACACATTGTTTCCATTACTGGGCACATTTATTCATTCAAAATATTTTCTTCCTTTTTTACATTTTCTATATTACAGAAAATCAAAAAGTTAAAATTATAAAATAAGGCAAGTAGAGTAATGAGAACAATTTAATCAAAGCCAAATTTGCTACGTGTTTCCATTTCCTCAAAGCAGTGTCTGTTTTCCTGTTTGCAGTTAGGTCCATAAGTTTTGGGAAAATTACACATTTTTTGTAATTTTGTCTCTGTACACCACCACAGATGATTTTGAATCAAAGTCAAGATGTCATTGAAGTGCAGACATTCAGCTCTAATACAAGGGGCTTGACAAATGAATCACATTAACTGTTTAGGAATTAGTCATTTTTATACATCATTTTCAAGGCTCAAAAATAATGGGACAGCTCACAAGCAGCGTCATGGTTAAATGAGGCCTCTTCCCTTCTTATTTCATGACAAATTAAGCAAATAAAAGGTCTTGAACTTGTATTTGGTAGCTGTTCACTGAAACTCTCAGTTTTAGGTTCAAAGAGATGTTGGTGTAAATGAAAAACCAAAAAAACACCTATCAGAGAGGTAGCAAAAACTTTAAAAGTGGCAAAAACAACAATCTGGAACATTCCTAAAAAGGAGGACGTTCCTTGGCCAGCTAAGTAACACCAAAAGGCCTTGAAGACGACAGCAAGCAACCAACGTGGATGATCTCAAACTTCTTTAACCGATTAAGAAAAACCCCTGCACAGAATCTAGCCAAGAGCCAACACTCTGAAGGAGGTAGGTGTATAATTGCCGAAGTCCACAATCAAGACCCGAACAACAGGAGGGCCAGATAGACTGTGCCAGAAAATATCTAAAAGAGGCTGTTTAGTTCAGGGAGCATTTCACAGATGAAACCAGGATGAACTTGTACCAGAATAACAGGAACAGAAAAGCATGGAGAAGTATGGAGCTCATGATCTGAAGCACACCACATCATCTGTCAAACATAGCCTAGGCAATGTTATGGCACATCTTTGTACAACTGCCAATGGAACCAAGTCCCTGGTGTTTAATGATGACGTGATTGCTGGTAGCAGGATGAATTCTGAAGCGTACAGGGCTGTATTCTCTGCTCAGATTCAGCCAGTGTTGCAAAACTGATTGGATGGCACTTCACAGTGCAAATGGATAACGACCGAAAGCATACTGCAAAAGCAACCCACGAGTTTCTCACGACAAAGAAATGGGATATTCTTCAATGGTCAAGTCAGCTGCTTGATCTCAACCCAACAGAGCAGCTTTTCAGTTACTGAAGACATAACTGAAGGCAACTGAAGGCGGCTGCAATAAAGGCCTGTCAGAACATCTCAAGGGAGGAAACTCAGCATTTGATCCATGGGTTCTCAATGCCAGGCAGTAATTGGCTGCGAAGGCTTTTCATCAAAGTATTAAAAACAATCATTATATATATTATATATACAGAAATTATTTTTTGCCTCTAAAATTAAGGGACTATGTATAAAAATGTCTGTAATTCCTAAACAGTTAATGTAATTGTTTTGTCAAACCCTCTGAATCAAGTCTGCACTTCAGTCACATTTTGACTAACTGATTAAAAACTCACTGAGGTGGTGTACAGAGGCAAAAATCACAAAAAAATTTATATGTTAATACCTATAGTTACATTTTAATGTTAAGATAATTTTTTTCCTCACAGACATCCTTACATAAGCGTTTATGTGCAAACTTTTGGATGTGTATGTGTAAATAATGTCATTAGAGTGCTTTACCTCTGTGGGAAATGGTCGTGCTCTATACGTCCCATCACCATCTTCAGACCATCGATGGGGTTGCAGTCCAGCGCCTCTCTGACGCGCAGCAGCAACTCATGCTCTTGGATATCAGGAACCTGATACAAGGCAAATCAGTTAGATCAGGAATTTATGTCAAGATTAAGATGTTTTTTTCAGTTGCTCTTTGGGGAAAGGTCATTCATATAAAAGAACCGGTCCTTTTGAAATGATTAATACCAAAATGTCAGTCTTACAATGTCTGACATGGTAGCATGAAGCTGATTTGCATCTTCAGTGATTCTTTGTCCAACATCAGAACACCACTGGCTTCTCAGTTTGTGCCGACTGCACTGGATAAGATGCTTTAAGTAAGTGTGAGCGATGATCTTATAGGTCTCATTCACCACCACCTGAGATACAGAAAGACAACAGGGATGCAGTTTAATTGGATTACTTTACAAAAACCTGTAAATAAAATGCAAAATATTAAGGCATACATATATATTTATGTACTTGATGACAGGAGGATATTCTTACCTTTAGCTCATCCAAAACAAAGGGCAACATAGGGAAACGGTTTCTAACAACATCAAGCATGATGATCAGCCTCGTGTCTGATCTGAAGTATATTTTAAGGTGTCTCTGCAAGGCAGAAAATGTAATATTAACAAAGGAATACATGCATATACGTGCCATTTTGAAAAATAAGGAAACATTTTATCAACAGGTTGGTTAAACAGATACCTCTGCAATGTCAGTTACAATTTTCCTCAGGAGTTCCAAAGTAAAAGCCTCCATGTTTTCAAGTATTGACACAATTTCTTTGGTAAGGGAAGAAGGGACACCTTTACTTTCATCCCGAACATATTTCCTGAAAGCATAAAAAAATGTATAAAACACAAATTTAGTTCAAATACTATGTTACACTGGCCGTTTTGCTGGTGTGTATCAGTGAATTATGAATCTTGAGGTACTTCAAGAAACCTCAAAAAACTTGAATTTAAAAATCTATTCAGACATTTGACCACAGGAAACACTCACCTGAGTTCTTTACAAGTTTTCAGAGTCTTGAGGAAGTGTATTGTTTCTGGTTTGTCCATTTTTGCTTTACTCTGAAGATCCTCAGTCTGCTCTGCAGTGTACCTACAAACCAAAGACAGCACATAGTCAAAACAATACATTTAACTGATTTTATTTATGTCTAATAAGGGAAAATCAAGGGTTATGATTATCATAATCAAATCTATATTTAGAGCTTTTTATACAATGTGTCAATACATTATTTACAAAAAAAATAATTTATTGAAATAATTTATTTCTGAAGGAAAACTAGACTCACCTCCTCACAAATGTCAGCAGCTCTTGGAAACAAACCTCATTTACTTGCTCAGGGAGTTCGGGGCAAATTTTTTGTGCTTCACAGGGCATTGCATTAATGCACTTCAAGAGGGACAGAAAATGGAAAAAGAGAGGTCGTTGACAGATTATTACCATGTATTCACAGAAACACAACCTATGAAGGATGTCCTCTTAGACATTCTTCTTACCTGAATAGCGTCAACATAAAGTTTAATAAAATGTTCCTCTTTACAGTTGTCTTTGCATGTTTCGTTCAGCAGGATTTTGTCCAGGGAACCCCTGATCTCTGTCTGTGGACAAAAAAAGACAAAAACAGGCCATAAACTTGGTTTCTAGTACACATACAGAGTGGGGCAGTGTCGCCATAACGTAGAGGTTTACACATTAGCCTTGCAAGTGATAGGTCCCTGGATCATGTCCAGATGGGGACATATGCCTCTCCCACCATGGGAGGGTTGTGACAGGAAGGGCATCTGGTTTAAAATCTGTGGTAAATTACATATGTGGATTCGCTTGCAGTGACCCAAGGAAGTAGCCAAAGGTGTTTTTGTTTTTTTGGATTTTTTAAGCAGAGTTTAGCTCTAATGGTGGCGGTATTCATCAGTCATCCCCCCATATTGTTCAAGACTATATCAGCAACTTTTGTGCACTGTGATGTACCCTTTTGTCCAAACATTCATGGTGCCGAGAGGATGACCCCCCGAATTATCTTTTTTCTAGCACCACTGTAAGAGTGAAATTACAAAAAGACTAAACATGAATGGCTTGTATGAAAGGGCTGCCAGGAGAAAGTCTATTCTCTCTAAAAGGAACATGGCACCACAGCTTAGGTTTGCAAAGTTGCATCTGAATAAACAGCAAGGTGTCTGTAACAATGTCCTTTGGACAGATGAGACCAAAGTGGAGATGTTTGTCCAAAATGGACAGCACCACATTTGGCAAAACCAAACACAGCATATCAACTCATGTGGTGGGGTGATGATTTGGTCTTTTAGTGCAGCTGCAGGACCGGAGCACCTTGCAGTCATTGAGTTGACCATGAATTCCTCAGTATAGCAAAGTGTTCTAGAGTCAAAAGTGAGGACATCTGTTCAACAGCTATAGCTTGGCCAAAATTGGGTCCAAGCAAACCAACAAATCTACATCAGAACGGTTGAAAAAGTAAAGAATCCGTGTGTTGCAATGGCCCAGTCAACATCCACACCTCAACCTGAATGGAATGCTGCAGCAGGGCTTTAAGAAAGCAAAGTTGTAAAGATGAACGGGCCAAAGTTCCTCCACAATGATGTGACAGACAGACAATGATTATTTCAAGTTACTGCTGCTAAAGGTGATTCTACAAGGTGTAGTGTAATGGGGCGTACTTAGGTTTTCACAGGACGCATAGAGCCCTGTGACAACTTTCTTTTTCACATGACTCTAAAGTCCTGTGTTGAATCTATGTAGAAGCTACGATGTTGCCTGTGCAAGTGACCTACAGCGTTGCCAGTGTTTACATTTGTGCTGATAGCCTGCATTGCTCTGCAATTTTGCCGCCAAAACCCTTTTTGACAGCGGAGTTTCTCTCCTGGAGTTGATCCTTTCTCTTCCTGTTTTGACCCGATGTGTAGTTACTTTTCTAGGGAGGTGTACGTCAGATAGGGTAGGGCGTAGGGTTTTGGAAGGGTTATGGTTATGGCATAGATTTAATACAGAAGCCTAAAACTCACTTAAACCTGCATGTCTTCTAAACATACTGAAAATGTATTGATGACTTTGTTTACTTGTTAAAATTCAATGAAGATTAAAAAAAGTAATGTGAAAGTTACATTTAGAAACATTTCATTTAAACATGTCATTACAGTTTTAACACATTGGCCATTATATGTCAGCAGCTAAAAGTTAGTCAGCATTTCCTTGATAACGGCAGCCGAGATTCGTGGCTTTTTATCCTTACAGCTACTTTTAAGTACAGTATCTGTTCTTTGATCTGGTTAAACCCTAGAGTTGAGGCTGACGACCCACACCCTTGCTACCAAGTAGTAACACTGTCACCACAGTGATTGTGGTGACAGTGTTGTGCTTCTGGGAAATAACCTGCTGCCATAGCAGTGTTTTACAGTGGCTCACGATTACAACCACACGTGAGAGGTAAAGGAGACAAATCCAATACCTACTAGTTGTGCTGTTACAGTTAAGTTAAAATGTTGCCAAAAAGGAGAAAAAAGCAGACATCTTTTAGAATATGAACAGCAAAACATGCGTATGCTGTATCTGTACAGAAAAGGGATGAATATTCTTTGCAAGAAAATGCATGACATGAAACAGGAACTATACTGGACAGGAACTTAACTTAGAGTGGCCTTAATGGAGGGGTAGTAGCTGCCCCACTTCTGTTGCCAGTTTTTTAAAAGCTTCTATGAATTTCCAAAACAGCAAAACATTTAGCAGCTCTAATGGTAATAAGAGTTATAATTCTTACCTGCACACATTCAAGTAGTTTGCTCTTTCCCTTTGCTTCCCATTCAAAGAATTTCCTGCAGTGTGGATAATGAAGCATCTCCTGTCTGGGAAAGTGCCACAAATTACCCACATCAGCTCCAGCAATATCTCCCTATTCCCTCTATTTAGTTGTTTACAGTAATTATGATAAGGTCATACTCTAAGGCATCATAACATGGGTCACATATAAAAGGCTTTTTAAAGAGGATTTTTTTTCTTACTTAGGGTAAGCCACGAGAAAACAGGGTAACATGACACATTCTTGAGATGCGCACATCATGATCAGACATGCTGAATCGCTTCAATGGCTTACTTCGGTTGTGCAGCTTGAACATGTAGTTAGCTTAATACAAAGAATGAACGCACAATGAAAAGGTTGGTTGTATGCCAGGCTTTAATAGCAAATATCTGCATTTCAGGTTTGTACAGACTAAACAAGATACAGGCCTGCTGTGTTCCTCAATGACCTCTAGGGGTGCTGATCAGCCAGTTTTGACAGAACTAGGCTCACTTTTTTCACTCTTTTGAGCTAAACTATATATTTGAATATTATATCTGGATCAATGGTAAATAGATGGGCATTTATATTATTCTTTTCTGGTTTTAATGACCACTCAAATTGCTTGACACTACAAACCACATTTCCCCTTTCTTACACATATTCATAAAGCATTTTTACCTATGCATGATTATTTTTTTTATCGGTCACTCACATACTGACAGATCCTCTACAGGCAGTTTTGGGGATTCAGTATATTGCCTGAGGACACTTCGACACATGAACCGCAAGAGCCACCATTCGTCCATTTCATTCTTGGCACTTTTATGATTTCCAGCATAACAAGACAGCACACTAAATAAACCAGCTCTGATTGAACATAAATTAATCCTATTTCCCAAAACTGTGTAGTCTGCACCAAATCTATATTTAAAAGTGCAAATGCACACAACACTAAGCAGAGTTGACTGAATAGGAAAAAAGGAAGTATGTAAAAGGTGGGAAGTTAACAGATAACATACCTCAGGTATTTCTGTCGGACCCAGTTCATCAGTAGAAAGTAGTCTTTGGCAGAGCTGGCCTTTTGGAGCAGAATGTTCAGGACCATCAGTGTCTGATGGTGAGCACCATGAACAGTGCATGGTTTCTTGCTGTCCTGTCCTAAATTAGACTCTAACCACACTGAACAGCAGCTGTCTTCCGTGGGGTTGTAAATGCTTTCAAAAGACACCCCAAGAAGTTGAGCGAGTTCCTTAAGTGTAATGTCTTTCTCTCTTTGCAAACATTGCTCCTCTTCAGTGTTGAAGGTGTTCCGGGCCAAAGGGTTTTCATACCCGTGACCTCCAAGGTCATATCCTATGAAAAAGGCAGAAAAGCACTTATGAATTCAACGTCTGTTTCATGTTTTGATTTGGTCCAGTCCAAATGTCTCAAAGAGATGAAAGAAACAACAGAGATATATATTTTTAGTTATAATAGCGGGTACAGCTTCCATAACAGTTCCATGCAATTTATCCAGCTTCTTCTTGGTCCTGATGCTCTGTGTATTTCAGGTCAGGTGATTTGTTGTACCAAGGCCATGGAGTCTACCACTTAGCCTACCACATTAAGCAGGATAATGATTAATTTCAGTGACATCATTCTTCATTCTCAGGCATTGAACCCTACTGACATTAGTAATCTCTCTTGCTCTTTATTTTCTTTTATCTCGATTCTCCATTTGTGGTTTTGATCAATATATTTATATAATATGATGGATTACAATCAAACAGTACACTGTGCAGCTTAAAGCTCCCAATAAGATGGATTTCTGGAACTACTGAATGTAATCGCTCATATGGGTTAAATTTTTCAGTCATTACTTTAATCTGGCTCGACATCTATGTGACAAATTAAGATTTACAAATCAAGAACCTACCTGACATTTAGTCTAACAAACACATAGTTTACTGATCATTTTTGTGGCTGCAGTGTGGGATTCTTCACTTCTCATATCAGAACAAAAAAACTGAAGAGGAGGAAGTAAAACCAGGGCAAGTGAGCCAATACACACATGTATGTTAATAAGACAGTTAGCACATAACATAGCATAACAAAAGAAATTTAGTCACAGCCTGCTTCCCTAAGAATAGTCTGTTACAGACTCAGTCACAACAGTTGTATGTGTTCGATTGTGTAACTACGTTTCTAAAGATGAGCTTGGGAATTGACCTTGATGCATATTTGTTTTGGTGTGCCTGGAATTTCCCTGCAGGCCTCAGGTTAGTACCTGAACTCATGCCATGCTACCATTTGATGTGCAGATAATATAAATATTCAAACATCACTTTGGCTTGGCCTCAGAAATAACAGTCTACTTTCACTGTAGTGCTTTATGTATTAAACCAGCTTTGATTTCAGAGTTAATGGTGTCTTCTCAACAAACAAAAGATAAAACAATATAAATAAATAAAGCAGTCAGTAAAAACTGCAGTGAAATAGACACCCCATGCATGATTCAGATAGTCCAAATAAAAAGCAGCTCCCTAATGCAGAAAAACTGTACAGTTGAAGCACACCCAAAGTAATAATAAGAACACACACTTACCCTCCTGTATGTTGTTGTTGTTGTTGTTCTCTATTAAAGGTTTCTTGCTATCATTGCTCTGGGTTTTGTTCCTTTTCCCGAAAAACTTTCTCATCTCCGGTTTTAAAGGATTGTTTTTCTTTACTACAGACAGCAATGCACACTCCTGCTCGGTGCTGACACTGTGTGTGAGTGTGACGCTCTGCAGCATCTTATAAAAAAGAAGCTCAAGGGGTTTTCCCATAGCACCATGAATAGGGTTTCATTACAGCACTTTCACTTTGCTGGAGCTGGCAAAATAAAACTCATTGCATCACGTTTCATCATCATTATCATCAGAATCATCATAACATTAATGATCAAAATATAAATACCATATCCAATGCAATTTTTAGTAATCATGTGTCAGTAATGATAACAATAACAATAACTGAACCTTAATGAAAACAGCAGCAGCTGATAAATTTGTGTCTATTTCTACCGCTGACTCTTAGTTCAAGCAGTAGTTCACTTTATGTTATGTGCATGTGATTCCCTGTTCAGTGTGTGCTCCAGCTCCCCACATTTCATCCCTTGTTCTGTTTTTCAGCTTTGAAATAAAGCTCGCGTTTTGTTCTCCTCACCTTGTCTGTCCTCTCACTCCCTTGAGCCTTGACACTACTCTGTACTAATAGATGGGTATGCCAATGTGCTGAGTCATGACTGGAGGGAGAAATGGAAAAATATGTCATGCTTGCTGACAAATTGTTTTTGAAATGAAAGATATGCAAAACAAACTTAAAAAAATGTAACAATGATATATTTAGTATATTACTGGCATGCACTATATGGGCAAAAGTATTGTGACACATTTTTAATCACTGAATTCACGTGTGTCATTCACTCCCATTCACACTGGTGTATAAAATCAAGCCCCTAGCCATGTAGTCTGCCTGCCATTACAAAGATTTTGAAAAAAATGAGTCATTCAAAGAGCTCACAAAATTTGAAGGTGTTAATGTAATATGTAATTATACCACTGTTACAGCAAGTCAGTTTGTAAAATTTGTTCCCTTTTTTCCCATTTCTTCATGTAAAATTACAGAGTGGGGTTGCTGAGAGCTGAGGCACACAGAGCGTAACAGTTGCCAGTGCTCTGCTGACTAAGTAACTGCAGATTTCCAAACAGCCTCAGTAAATAACATCAGCACAAAAACTGTGTGCCGGGAGCTTCATGGTATGAGTTTCCACGGCGGACCAGCTGCATGCAAGCCTTACATCAAAGCACAATGCCAAGCATCAGATGGAGTGGTGAAAAGCACACTGCCACTGGAGTCTGAAGCATTGCAAACAGGTTTGTGGAGTGAAAAATCACACTTTCCTATCTGGCAGTCTGATGGACGAGACTGGATTCTGGCAACTGCAATGTTTGATAGAGGAGGAAATATGCCTATGGGGTCGTGTTTTTCCTGGGGCTGGCCAGGGCCCCTTACTTCCACTGAAGGCAAGTATTAATGCTTCATCTTACCAAGATAATTTGGACAATTCTCTGCTTCCAGCTTTGTGAGAACAGTTTGGGGAAGGCCCTTTTCTCTTCCAGCATGACTAAAGCAAGGTTCATAAACACAAGGCCCATGAAAGCATGGCTGGATGGGTTTAGTGTGAAAGAACTTGACTGGCCCACACAGAACCCTGACCTCAACCCCATCCACCACCTTTGGGATGAACTAGAACAGAGACTGTGAGCCAGGCTCTCTGGTTCAACACTACTATCTGACCTCACAAATGATCTTCTGGATGAACTGGCAAACATTCCAACAGACACACTCCATGATCTTGTAGAAAGCCTTCCCAGAAGAGTGGAAGCTATTATAGCTACAGAGGGGGGACCAATTCCACATTCATGCCTAAGGATTTAAATAGGATGTCATAAAAGCTCCTGAGGAATGTGTCGGTTGCCCAGTACTTTGCAACAATGAAAACACACTTTATTCCACCTTTTCTTAAGCCTTATGCTTTACAAAGGTTTAGTTCTTCCCCAATGAGGCATTTCATTCCAACTGTGAGTTGAAAGTTAGCAGCCTGATGGAAAGGTGCATGCATACTCTACTCTTTGTGGTAAACTGATATCAGATCAAGAGATCCAAAGCCATTTAAATTGACAGGTTGTTATTTTATCCAACATAGACTTTCACAGACAGTGAAAGTGAAAATAGCTCTGACACCCTAAGGGCATGGAAACAGGACCACCGGGGAGATCTTTAGGGTCCCGTGGGTTGCCAGGTTGGGCCTCCATAGATTGTACTTATTCCAGAATTATTTTTAATGTTCCCTCAATGAAAGGTCTCCATTTTATCATTATTATTTTTCATTGATTTACTCTATAATGTGCAAATAAAGTGAATCTTAGCAAAGATTTTGCAATCTTTGTTATATAAATTCACATTCCTCCTTTCTCTTCTCTCTTCTCCCAACACAGTCACCAAACTAACAGTGTTCACGCTTTCAGTTAAACCAATCTGATTTTGCCTTGACCTCTGTGAGTTTCATTACCACTGCTCACTGCAGCCTGCATACCACA
>VUQH01005265.1:0-10723 GCA_015106775.1 Etroplus canarensis | reverse complement strand
ATGTCCCTGTACGCTCTCTCACGCTTTGTGCACAGTAAGCTCTTGCTCAATGACAATCTTTGCTGAATTTCGCTTGTGTTGTCTGGGCCAAAGGTTTTATCTTCAAAATATTATTGTGTGGTTTTCATATTTCCTTGGATACAAGGTCTTTTCTTAACTACTGTCCTGTTTTTCAGCAGTTGCATAAGCATGTGTAATTTTAAGGCACCCTTCACTGGCAGCAGACAGACTGTGTGGCATCGCCTCAGACACTAATAATGTCATAAAAATAGTTAAGGTGTTATGATAAGAGGTATGCTTTGTTAACATGGGGGCGTGGTGCAAACACTTGCTCCTCTGAATGCTTAAAGATATAGGGCAATTGTAAACGAATGGGTGGGCCACTATAATAACTCAGAAAAAGAAAAAGAAAAACATCAAAGCACAAAGATTTAAAAGTGTGTGCTTTAACACTTAATGGTCAGCGTGTCTTATTGTGATGAATGCCCATACTTGGCTAGGCTTCAGTCATTAAGGGCAGTAGGGCGCAGATCAACTTTTGTTACTTTATTTTCAGAACAGTTCAATGTTACACAGTTTGCTATGGGGGTCACGGAGCATGTGTAGCCCGCACCAGCAGTCTCTCTGAATAACTGTTCAGACAATTAAAGGAACACTTTGAAAACACACCAGGTGTGGGGAAAAGTCCTGCAGGATATCTATACTGATGTGGACTGGATAAAGTGTTAGGAATGAAAGGATGTTACATCATTTGATAGAAATGAAAATTATCAACTTACAGAGGGCTGAATTCAAAGAGACCCTGAAAATCAAAGTGAAAAATTGATGCGGCAAGGCTAGTCCATTTTGCCAAAATTTCAATGCGGCAACTCAATATGGTACTCACATGCACCCACATGCCTGTATGCATGCATGACAATGTCGGGGCGTGCTCCTAATGAGATGATGGTTGGTGTTCTGGGGGATCTCCTCCCAGATCAGGACCAGGGCATCACTGAGCTCCTGGACAGCTTGAGGTGCAACCTAGTGGCCTCGGATGGACTGGCACATAATGTCACAGAGGTGTTCTACTGGGTTTAGGTCAGGCGAACGTGGGGACCAGTCAATGGTATCAGTTCCTTCCTTCTCCAGCGACTGCTTTCATACTCTCACCACATGAGGCCTGGCATTGTCATGCACCAGGAGGAACCCAGGACCCACCGCACCAGGGTCTAACAGTGGGTCCAATTATTTAATCCTGATACCTAAAAGCATTCAGGGTACTGTTAGCTAGCTTGTAGTGACCCGTGCATCCCTCCATGGACATGCCTTACCACGCTGTCACTGACCCACCACCAAACCAGCCATGCTGAACAGTGTTACAGGCAACATAATGTTCTCCATGACTTCTCCAGACTATTTCATGTGTGTTACAGTTGCTCAGAGTGAATCTGCTCTCATCTGTGAAAAGCATAGGGCGCCAGTGGCAGACCTGCAAATTCTCTGTTCTATGGAAAATGCCAATTGAGCTCCACGGTGCCAGGCAGTGAGCACAGGGCCCACTACAAGATGTGAGGCCCACAGGCCAACCTCATGAAGTCTATTTCTGATTGTTTAGTCAGAGACATTCACACCAGTGTCCTGCTGGAGTTCATTTTTAGGGCTCTGGCAGTGCTCATCCTGTTTATCCTTGCACAAAGGAGCAGATACAGGTCCTGCTGATGGGTTAAGGGTCCTTCCATGGCCCCGTCCCAGCTCTCCTAGAGTAACTGCCCATCTTCTGGAATCTTCTCCATGCTCTTGAGAGTGTACTGGGAGACGCAGTAAACCTGATGTGCCATCCTGGAAGAGTTGGACTACCTGTGCAACCTCTGTAGGGTCCAGGTGTCACCCCATGTAATATCGCCTAACCCTAGCCAAACGCAAAACTAGTGAAAAACACTCAGAAAAGATGAGGAGAGAAAAAAATGTCAGTAGTTTCCACCTATACAACCATTCCTATTTTGGAGGGCTATTGTTGCCCCTCTAGTGTACCTGCTGTTTATTATATTAACACCAAAGCAGCTGAAACTGATTAAAAATACCCCTCTGCTACTTAAGTGACCACACCAATATCCCGCAATTTTAACTGACTTGATGATATATTCTGCCAAAAAGTGCCCCTTTAATTGAGCAGCACTGAAAACAGTTAGTCATTTATTCCTGCTGCTGAGCCGCAAAAAGCTTTTACTTAAATATGGGTGCACCCCTATCCACATATAATAGTTTAGTGAATAACAATTTTCTACACTTTTTAAAATTATACTGAAAACAATCATCAACCCCATAAATACATCCAATCCACATTAAAACAAACCAAAGCCTATAACCTAATAAAACAAGTACTGTATAACCCAACAGAGCAACTCCCCGACACAAATTCTTCCTTAGTCCCTCCTGGAACCACTAAACACTGCTCAATGAATAATAAATATTTTTTAAAATTCCTGTTTGTGAGTCTTTTCCCCTTAATGTGTAACTGTTCTTCAAAAGTGCAGAGGGTCCATTAAAGTAAAAGCGGCCCATATTATTACACCCCAAAACAATTACCGCAAACCAGTAACAAAATAGCTCTTTGTTACACTTACATGTGACCTCTTTTCACTCCCCATATATTTATTTGTTACTGCTGAATGTCATTAAATGTCTTCTTTCTCTCATAGTCTGTGTCTCTCGTTGCCCTCCTTTCTCTCTTCTCTTTCCCCTCGCCCCCAACCGGTCTAGACAGATGGCTGCCCCTCCTTGAGCCTGGTTCTGCTGGAGGTCTCTTCCAGTTAAAAGGGGGTTCTTCCTTCCCACAGTTGCCAAGTGCTGGCTAATAGCAGATCATCTGATTTTTGGGGATTTTCTCTTTAATACTCTACAGTCTAAGGCTAGGTAGCTTGGTTAACAAGCTGTATTCATAAACTTTATGTGGCAATGCAAAACTTATACTTGGTTCTAATTAAGAGACAAATAAATACTACAGTTTTACTCAGCAGACCTGGAGCACATATTTCTTCCAAGCACGAAAATGCAAAAATTTTATAATTCAGTTTGATAACGTAGTATACCAGGGAAGTTATTGAATATTTTCACTTATCAAATTAAATTAAACATCTTTAAAAAATAAGTTCCTTTAAGTTCCTTGTTTTGTTGTTATTGATGTGTACAATGATTTTTTTAAACTATGCGACTTACATTTCCTGTTTTTGTAGTATCTTAGTTCTTCCACAGTCACACTTTGTAGATGGTCCATGCACTACTCATGACACCTCTTTTAGTAACAACAATTATTTTCACTAAATTGCTGGCTACTTTTAATTAGAGTAGATATAACACAGTGTCTACAGCTAGAAAGAAACACTGTATTTTTGCAATATTTCTATTATAAGTCATATAAATTAGTTTATATTTTCCAACTATGCTGAAGTAAATAACTCTGCCTTACACACCTGAAAAGTTGCACACACGGCTCAACTTGCTATTATTTAATCTTGTTTTTAGAGTCTTGCTCTTTATGACGTCTCTGCATTTAAGACAGAAGAAATTGTCAAACCTCAGCTGAGACAGCAGCTTATTCTTTCAGCAATCAATGTGCCTTTGTAGTTGACAGATGGACAAACTGCATTTATTGTGCATCTAGACTGTGTTTCAATAGACAATCTGGCAACTTGCACTAGACAAACACACAAAACTTTCTTATTCATGGACAGTACTTACATGTAAATAGTGCTTTTCTACTCTAACTAAGCACTCAAAGCACTTTTACTACAAGCTTCAATCACCCATTCACACATATTCATACAGTGCTTTGTTCTGTGCCTTAAGCTTAACTGTCACACACATTCACATTTTGATGGATGCATCCGGAACAACTCAGGGTTTAGTGTTTTGCCCAAGGACATTTCAACATATAGACCGGAACAGCCAGGGACTGAACCACCAATCTTCCAATTAGAAGCTGACCTACTCTACCCCCTGGGCAAAAGCCACCAAAATTTTTTCATGTATTCCAATTATTCAAAATATAGTTTGAGTCTTGCAAAATAGCCAAATGGAAGGCCCCCGGGAGATGGTCTTAAAATACAGGAGAAAACAGGGAAAAACTGAAGTGCTGGCAGGTACATCTTCCAAGCATAAACAACAAGATGGATGTAGCTTCTGGGGCAGAAAAGTGAAGGCAGCATGGCTTAAACTTGCATTCTTTCTGATGGCCACCAGGGGGGGAGATATCATGGTTGCAAATAGACTAAGGAATTCCGTGGGAAAAGCGCCCTGGGCTCTGACCTTTACAGTACAATCAATTTCCTGATGAGTTTATGGGCTCAATTGTTTGTTTCTGGTCATACCAGATAAAGCATTAAGTCCATTTTGTAACCTTTGTCATTGTAAGTGTCAAAAAGGATTATTATCCAGGATATGTTCATTGGCTAAGGCAGCCTGGTATGGTTTTTGATCGATGCAGAGAATCACACCATGCAACAGCCAAATTTAAGTTGCTGATGCTTTCCGATTCTTCTTAACAATGTTAGTATTGGGTGACACTAACCCTGGAACACATTAATGTCCTAGACTCTGAAACTTGATGACCTTGTGGCCACATGCAGGAATTATAGGCTAAATGTCAATGCGTGGCAAAATCACCGGTTAAAAAAACAAGTCACACGGCAGTTGTTTCTCTTTATCTGTGCATCTTTGTAAAAGGGCGATGCTGAGATTTTGGTAATGTAAAGGGCTTGCAGAGTCATTTAGTTGCTAACATGCTACCTATCAGGAAAAATGCCACTGCATAAGGACAGATAGAATCTACCTCTAGAACTGCACGGCCCACAGTTACCAAGCAAGCTAGGTTAGTTTCTACCAGGACAAAAATTTCAAAAAATTCATTGTCTATCTCTAAACTGTTCGCAAACATTTTTTTGTGTTAAACAGATAGCAAAACAAAGCTGATAAGCCATTAGCTTTCACTGTTTTAGAGTCTCAGAAGTTCTTATGGTTTTCTTTTAAGCAAAAGTTGATTTACTACTGTAAAATCAGAGCTTTTTAAATGCTAGTTTTAGCTGACATTATATCCACCATATTCTGCAGGAGACAGGACAGTACTGTATATCTTTTAAAAGTGTATAAAAATAAGTGATCTTATAATTTATTTTTTCTTTCTTCTTATGCTTTACGGCCATAATACCCTGAGCATACTCGATCTCGTTTGATCGCAGAAGCCAAGCAGGGTTGGGCCTGGTTGGTGCTTCCATGGGAGACCCCCTAGGAATCCCAGATGCTATAACTAGGATGGCTGTGGCTCAGGAGGCAGAACGGGTCGTCTATCAATCATACAGTTGGATGTTTGATGCCTCCAATCCACATCCCGAAGCATCCTTGGGGAAGATAAAGTACTTTGAAGGTCTGCTACATTAAAAAAACAGGTGCACCATATCTTTTAAAGTTCGGCTATCTTACAAAAAAGACTGAAAAAACTCCCGATATTTGAGGTCCTTTCTGTGTGAATTTTAAAATCAGATCTGGTATAGGGTTTTGCTTTTTCTAGATGCCCTTCTTTGCTTTCCAAGAGCTGTGTTTTTAAATTTGCTAATAGCGTAGCTATCTGGATTTGCTTGTCAGATGACATCTCCTCTAGGTAAACAAGCATGCTTTGCTAGGAGCCAGCATGTGGAGATTACTATTACAGACAACTATGCTTCTTTGTACTACAGCAACCGAATATTGTCTCTGTCTAGACTTTTATGCTTTGTCTTCAACTTTCTCATGTGGTTTTGCTGATAGTTGTGGGGCTTATCATCCATAAGTGTGGCCAGCAAAGAGAGAGGGAATGGGCTGATATACAGAGAGGTATAAAGAGAGTAAGAAAAGAATAAAGGACAAGAGCTATATATATTTTAATGATTAAACACACATGCACAATGCCAGACCGGACTGCCGGGACACTTACTGTCATTACACTCCCACACCTCCTCAGCAACAAGGACTCAAGTTGGCAAAAAAGGACGCAATGATGACAATTAATAGTCAGTTGAAGTCCTGGAAAAACAACAGCTCTCAGGGCGTAGGAGGCGGCTCTGTGGTGAGAGTCTGGGAGACATGATTTCTGCTGTAACAGGGAATGCCACCCAGCCTGTTTCTGGATGACATGTTGCTTCCTCAGAGATCCACAAAATGGTTTCTGTTGCATATTTGCAGGAGCGTTTAAGGGGAATCATGTAACTGAGGGCTGAAGCAGGTGTTGACTTGTTTCTCAAATTTCAGAAGAGGTGGAGGCGCTGGAGGTGGACACTGCCTAAAAAGTGAGTGAAAAACAAAACAGGACACAAAAAAAAAAATCCACCCCAGAAACAGCCTCATGTACCTGACCTCTGTGACTTAACATTCCTCGGCCTCTGTTTGCTTTGAGGGTGGGCCCCAGCAGCTCTTTGATCCTTCTTCATATGATCCCTCATTTTCTTGAGCCTTTTGCTAAAGGTGTCTAATAGATAAAAAAAGAAATACCTGTTATAAAAACACCTTTCATCCTTTGTTTACTAATTACAGCATAAAACTATCTCCATGCCAGCAGATTTTTGTTCATACAGGATATCACCACAACACACACTTCAGATCTTGATTTGAGACTATTGTGGCCTAAATCCAAAACCGCAGAAGGATTATCTTCACATAAACTCCACCAGACTCTGCTCTAGGGGTTATGTTCAGTTAAATCATGCCTCTTGTGCATTTACTTGCAGTGTAAAGTATTACAGTAACAGTCCTAATTCAACCTGTGACTCTCGGGCCTTTTATTTATACCTGTAAACCACTCACTCAGGCACCATTAAGTATTCTAGTGAAGACAATCATTATAATCAATCACTGCGCCACTGAAAACTTCACTGACAAATATTTCTGCTTCCACAGTGCCAAATGACTAATGTGAAGGGGTCACTTGTAAGGTCAGTGGGAAATGATTCAGTTAGTCCTCAGCTCTATAGACGGTTTAAGCATCTTTTAGGTAATTGTTTTGGCGTTTCCATCAAGCAGCAACCGTCAGGGGCAGCCAAAGTGAAAGTGCAAAAAAAACTGCAGCTCCGCTAATGCTCTTTCCACAGTTCCTTCCACTTAAATTCATAGACTGCACAGACGGTAGTTTACAGATTTGACAAGTGAAGTCAAAGTGGAAGTACCTTAAGCATGCATTCTTTTTAATGGCCACCATGGGGCGATACCTGTGGTTCTGGATGCTTAAACAGCCCTCTGTAAACGCTTTCCTGATGAGCAGGCCCATACAGAACCTGTGGGGTTTTTTCATAGCTTCCAGGGGAAAAATTTGCGGAATTCTGCAGAGTGTTTTGCTTGATACATTATTAACGATTAGTACAAATAAATCACAATCACTGTTTCCTGGTGGTTAGCACTGTCACCTCGCAGCAAGAGGGTTCGGGTTCGAATCCAGCTTGGGCCCTTTCGTGAGGAGTTTGCATGACTGTGTGGGTTCTTTCTGGGTGCTCCGGCTTCCTCCCCCAGTCCAAAGACATGCAGACGGGTTAGGTTGGTTGGCGACTCTAAACTGCCTATAGGTGAATTTCTGTGAGTGTGAATGATTGTCTCTCTATGTTGGCTCTGCGATAGACTGGAGACCTGTTCAGGGTGCACCCAGCCTTTCGTCTTATGACAGCTGGGATAAGCTCAATAAATCAACCTTAATGTTCTCAGCATTAGGCTGAAATAAATATCAATTTCCTCAAGCTTTTGAATTTAACACTTTTCATTTCATTATGTTTTCTGTACAGCCTTTCCATCAAAGTCACGGCAACACACAGAGACAGGGAGGCGGAAATGGCAAACATTTCCCAAGCAACACGTGCCTCTTCAAAACCTGCAAAATCTGTGGAAAATCTGCAGAACTCTGGGGCGCAGATTCCATATGGGCCAGATGATGAGTTTATGGGATTTTGGCATATGTGGAATAAAACATGAAATTCATTTTGTAAATTTTGATCTTTAAAAGTGTCAGAAAGGAGGATCATCCAGGGTATGCTCGTTGGCTAACCAATTGTAACTGACAAGTCATTCATTTTCAGGCTTCAAAACGGGATTTTGCGAACCAATGGGTGATGTCATGATAGCTACATGCATCCTTTTAATTATCTATGGTTAAAATACCCGACTTTACAGCAGAAATAAACATGTTTAAAACCTGGCACAAAAAACCCTTCTTAGATTTATATAAATTCCCCTTTTGTGACAACCAGGGTGAATTTGTTTTCGGTTGTGCCGAGGCTTTATCATGCAAAGTTTACATAATCAGGCCATGGCCGCTTTGAGTGACAGAATTACTCCACTAGGCTTCACCTTTAGCTAATTTCAGTCACTAAAGTGGATCTCTCATGTTTGTGCTGTTGGCTCTTTTTGGAGTATTGATAATTCAAGTATCTGACAAAACATGACTTCCTGAGTGGTTAATTGTACAGCTCGTGCGCTCACATCCTAGTCTAATAATGTGGTGCTTAGCACTGTTGCCTCATGGAAAGAAGGTCCTGAGTTCGAATCCACTGGTTGGTCTTTCTGTGTGGAGTTTGTGGGTTTTCAGTGGGTAGTCCAGCCTCCCCCCACAGTCCTCAGTCATGTTAGATTAATAAGTCATTAAAAATTGACTGTAGGCATATATGTGAAGGTGAATGATTGTTTCTCTGTGTTAGCCTTGTGACTGGCTAGCAACCAGTCCCTTGAAAGCTAGGGTAGACTACCTTCCCCTGTGACCCTGAATTGGATAATCCAATTTAAATAACTGAAAGCTGGCTGCAAAAGCCAGTTTTGAAGGCTATATTTTCTAAAAGATGTTTAGAAGATGAGTTTTTAAAAAGGAAAATAAAAAAACAGACTATAAATAAAAGATGGATGCAGACACGTGGCCCAATGGTTTAGAAATCTGTATTTTTTGGAAAGGGGGACTGTATTAAGATCAAACTTTTAGACCAGAGGGTGGCGAGTTGTTATTAGAGCAGGCTGCATTCAAAAACTATACGAGTACAGCACACAGACACATGTAGTTGCTAATTATTGCTAATTTACAGACTAATGTTATACTAGAAATTCACCAACCAAAACTGAAGCACAAACTTCTTGCCATATAATCATATTAAAATGTTTCAAAAGATGTCACCAAAAGTTCAATGACTCCAGTTAGGTGAGGCCTAGCAGAGAGCCTCACGTGGCTGTTAGAGTTTGTAGCAATTCAAGTTTTCAGTGCCTGAGGTTGTTGCTTGAGCTAAACCTAAACAAGTTTTTTTTTTTTAAACCAAACCAAACTGAACATAATTGAATACATTTTAATTTAGAAAATAGCATGTCTACTAGAGTCACATTGACTGTTGGTACCTCACAAGACGTGAACCCCAGTCTCCTAGGTAAAAGGCCTTTGTTTGACCAGTTCATCATCTTATCCCTATGTAGACATTGCCACTTAAATCAGATGAGCCAGACTAAAGTATATTTCTCTCAGTCTGTGACTTACAAAATACATCTTTGTGATATCGGATACACTGTCCTTTTTTTGAGGGCACTTTTCATGGTTTGGTTTTGCCCTCACCTTTCACCTCAGGAAAATGCTGATGTTACAGCATACTCTGATGTTTTAGACAACAATGCCGTCAACTTTGCATTAAAAGTCTGGATAAGGATCCTTCTTGTTTCCACTTGCATTTTGTACGTTGTGAAATAAATGGTTTTCCCCAGTTTGGTGTGGAAAAGTCTGACTCAGACACCTTATGGATTCAAGGAATGCAGACTAATAACCGGTTCCTGTCAAGTTTGACTCCACTAATGGAAAAAAAGAAAACATACTATGAGACAAAAGCTGCTAATGATTTCTGCCTGAGCTGCACAGTTACTTCACACGCTCCAAGATTCAACAGACAGTGTCAGAACCAGAATGAGCACATTTTCAGCCTTGCCTCTGTCATTTAAACCCTCCGCGCCTTAGAAACCATTGCTGATCAAACCACTGCCAGTGGTGGCAGAGAGTTATGTGGTGACTTCCAGACATACATCATTCCATACATTTCCCAGCGGAGGACAAACATGAAAGCATAAAACAGAAATGCAGTCAACAGTTTATAAGAGTAATTGAAGGGAACAGGTTGATTCTGTTGTCACGCACTAGGCAAGGTGGATCATGCTGATAGGCTGGGAAAGCGAGTGGAATATCATTAGGTCGGCCATTTGTCATTAATGTCCATTCTGAATGTGTCATCCCAATCTTTTTCTTATATAATAATGAGGCATGAAGAAACAAGAGAAGAATAAAAAGCCTCCGTGAGAACAATGATCTTAAATTAAGCAGAAAAGTTAACAACCTGAAGGTGGGGGGGGGAAATACATTCAAGTTGGTATCTTGAAATATTTGTATTATATTTAAAAAGAAGGGCCTGGAAAAACTATTACCTTGTGTTGTAATTTGTTTGACATTTACAAAGCCCCTCAGGGTTACTCTGTACTTGCATCTCAAAAAACAATTACTTTAGGTGTGCCACTATTAGCTGTCATCCAGTCACTGCTGTGTAGAAAAAAGGCTGGGCAAAAAAACCACGGCCTGAACAAGTCAGAGCTGAGTACTCATGGTAGTTACCAGCAGGTCGCGGGGTCAGCAGAGGGACTGCCAGGAAGGGATTAACAGGTAAACTGTAAAGGCTTTACAACTTCTTTTTTTTTTTTTTTTTTTTTAACCCTTCCCTCT
>VUQH01005263.1:0-11387 GCA_015106775.1 Etroplus canarensis | reverse complement strand
AGATGTTGAGATTTTCCTTGGGAGTGACCAGGATGGACAGGATTAGAAATGAGTACTTAAGAGGGACAGCTCATGTTGAGAAGTTTGGAGACAAAGTCAGAGAGGCAAGGCTGAGATGGTTTGGACATGTTCAGAGGAGGGACAGTGGATATATTGGACAAAGGATGTTGAAGATGGAGCTGCCAGGCAGGAGGAGAAGAGGAAGGCCACAGAGAAGATTCATGGATGTAGTGAAGGAAGACATGCAGAGGGCTGGTGTGAGGGAAGAGGATGCAAAGGACAGGGTGAGATGGAGGCAGATGATTCACTGTGGCGACCCCTAATGGGAGCAGCTGAAAGAAGAAGAAGAAGAAGAAGAAGAAGAAGAAGAAGAAGAAGATAAAGTCATGTGTATAAAAGTGTTTTCACAAGATTCTATTTAGACCTGTAAAAAAAGTAAGAACACCCCATGACTCAATAGTTTGTAAAACAATTTTAGCAGCAATTGTGGGCATTCATTTATGCACAACTTTCTTAAGGTCCCTCCACAACATTTCAATCAGGTTGTGGTCTGGACTTTGACTGGGCCATTGCAACACCTTGATTCTTTTTTCTTCAGCCATTCTGTTGTAGATTTGCTGGTGTGCTTGGAATAACTATCCTGTTTCATGACTCAGTTTGGGCCCAGCTTTAGCTGTTGAGCAGATGTCCTCACATTTGACTCTAGAATACTTGGTATACAGAGGAGTTGATGGCTGGCTCAATGGGTGCCCAGGTCCTGTGGTTGAGAAACAAGGCCGTTCATCACTCCTACATCACTGTCCTTGATAGTTGGTATGAGGTGTGTGTGTTGATATGCTACATTTGTTTTTCATCAAATGTGGCACTGTGCATTATGGCCATACAACTTTGTTCCAGAAGTCAAATGCAGTTTAAGCCATGCTGCTATGCTCTTTTTAGAACGGAAAGGCTTTCTTCTCTCAACCCTTCCAAACAAGTCATACTTGTTCAGTCTTTTTTTAATTGTACTGTCATGAACTTAATATTTTAAATGCTAACTGAGGCCTGTAGAGTCTGCAGTGTAGCTCTTTGAGTTTTTGTAGTTTTTCTAAGTAGTGCATGGTCTGACCTTGGGGAGAATTTGTTGGGATACCCTGGGAAGATTGTGGAATGATCCAGACCAGCAAACTGGCAAAACCTCTGCTATTATAGAGGTGCTCATGCTCACTGATGATCAGTTAATCAAGTGCATTTGATTAGCAGCACCTGGCTGCTACTTACTCACTTAATTCCCATGAAAGTAAGAATGTATATAGTTTTTTTTAATACATAGAGTCATGTGAAAAGTTTCTTCTTCACTTTACTTAGTAAATATCTTTCCAAGCATTAGATGGGAAGAGTGATGAAGGCTAAAGAAAGCTGATGCTTTTTCATATCTCTGCATTACATAAGAAGCCAAGGGATCCTTAGCATGAGTTAGCGTAAAGGCAGACACCAGGGAAGAACAACCAGAACAGCTCTGCTGAAGGGTAAAAAAGAAGTCACCTACATATCTCTTTCACAAATTAATATATGTAAGAACTAATTTGTTTAATTGTGCACAAAAGATAAATGTCATAAAATGTAAAAATGTAATAATAGCAAGCTGGTGTTTTTCACAGTGTTTTTTCACGGTCTTTATGACAAGCAAAGCTAAGGTGTTTTTACTTATTAAGCTATGCCAGTTATAGACACATTTTAACGCCAGGTAGCTACATGGAAATACACATAAATAATTTTGTCTGAAATACTTGCAGGCTCTCAGATGGGAGCTGGTTTGAATACACAAAGCAGAAGGAGAATATGCATAGGACTATATCAGTATATTATATCATATGCAGTTTTTTCTTCCATAGGCAAGTCTGATGAGGCATACAAATAAAGTTAGTGTATTCCAGGCATGCATAAGCTAGGCACTTGTTTTTTATTCCTTTAGGAAGGCATTTGTCCACATGACAGGCTGACAAAGCTGCTTATCTTTGCTTGGATATGCCTAGATATATGCTTGGACTATGCTTGGATATTATGCCTTTTATTTAGTTTTCTGTGTAGTTATTACAGAAATTTGCTGACAAGGGAATCACCAAAGGATCATAAAGTATTTTCATGTTGCCCTGTGGGCAAATAATGCATCTGATGTTGAAGCAAGCAGTTGTGTATAGAAAAACAGCAATATAAACTTAAATAAATGTATACTAATACATCTGTCAGTGTTGGGGAAAAAATTAAAAATAGTTTAATCACCCTAAGAGTGAGGTGTGTTGGGCCAGAGATATCCACTTTTGTCATCTATACAAGCCACTGATGGTGCACTTAACACTTTGGTTTGGAGCTTGCCTTTGATTTGTTTGATTTGGTTAATTGGTTTGCACTTCTTTCTGAATGATTCATTATATTACTTTCTAACCTCTAACTTAAAGGCATGCCCCAAGGTTTTTTTCTTCGCCATTTTTTCCTCTAGTAGTTTTTAATAATTTGGGTGATGAGATGCCCGAGCTACCTTTTCTGTCTCTCTCTCCTTATTTATTTGTTAGTCTTTTTTTAAGAAACCCTCCGCACTTTAATCCTATAAGAGCTCATGACGGTTTTTGAACTGGGACCCTGTCACATACACATTTTAAATTTTAGCCTGCCACTGCATTTCATCTGTCACAGAAGCCCAAGTGAATGCATTTAACAGCCTCAGTCTCCTTAGCATTTTTAAGTGCACAGTGGAGTGCAATAACAGGCTAGCTTTTAAAATGTTATCACTTTGCCTCTAGTAAATATTAAATAGTCAAACATTCTATCTTTGCGGCTCCTTTGGGTGCCCGTTGTCTTAGATTAGTTGCATATTTTGTGGTTACTGAAACAGAATTCTTCCTTATCCTGGGTCTCTAATTCTCCCCAGAAACCTGCGGGTGCTTCTTAAACCTTGTATGGTTTCTTTTACGTTTTAGTTTTGGTTTGAGTAGAAGTAGTGTGACAGATCGATAGTGGTTTGCTCGGAGCGGTGTCTTGCAGACAATGCCAGTATGGACTGCATCTGTTTCTCTATCTTTGGAATGCCTCTTCTTCTCCTCTCCATCCATCTCCTTCTCTTTCTGAGCTTTTTCAGTGCACTTAACTCTTCTTTTATGGATGTTTATCTCTCTCTTTCTTTCTCTATCTTTTTGACATTTGATTGCGGTGTGGCTTTCTCACCTGAATTGAAAGCTGGGTAACATGGGTCTTTCATGTGTTTCATATGCCCTTAGAGGTCTATAGCTGTGTGCTATATATATTTGAGCAATATGTTTTTTTAATAGAAGTTGTTGTGTTTTTAATCTTGGCACATTGCAAATGAAATGAAAATGTTTTGCGGTAGAACAACTTGAATAAGGTGTATACACCTGAATTATAGGGTAAGAATGTTCTCATGATACACATGTTACCCATTAAATTGACTGAACTGATGGAATTTTTGCTCAGAAATGGCATGCAATGTGAGTGAACAGCTCAGATCCATCTTAAAAGTCTCATAAATTCAATGAGCTGCAATAATAAATGATGATAGTTCACATCTGCACTGTAGTTCAGCCCAAATGGATTTATATTTATGTTACAAATTGACTACCTGTTTGAGGTTTTTTTTTTTTTAACTGAGTTTGTTTTGGTTAAAATTGTATTCCATGTAAGAATCTTCTAGGGCCACAAATTCAGTGTAGCATCTATATTTTATTTTGGGTCTGCTTAAGAAGAGGAGAAATTAGGGAGTTTAATTGGATTCTGTGTCAAAGCTTTGATTTCAATTTGAAATTAAGGCAAATTTAAATTAAGCTAAAATTGACTCAGGTGGCCCTTAATCATAACCCTCAGAAAAACACTCATTCTCACACATGCCTTTAGTTTGTTACTTACACACTTAATGTAAGTCAGATAATCTTCCTCCCCTGCGTCCTACCTTCCTTACTGCAAATCTTCCCTTTAGCCATTAGCTTTCCTCCCTCACTCCTTAGTTGTCCTTCTTTCCAACCTTCCTTCCCTTAAAATCATTATTTACCTCAGTTTTTCTCATCAGTACATGCACTCACACAAACACAAATATACCCTTATTCTCTCTTCAGGCTTTTTCTGCCTGGTTGCTTTTTTTATGTCAGCAAACAATTATTTTTGTTCAAGTTATGGATTCTATTTAGAAAAGTGGTACAGCATATAGGCTTGTAATAAAAAACTGCACAGGTGATCAGTAGAGCAAAATAAAAACATTTACTCTGTGTACACCATTACTTTACTTACTATAAAGGTCTGAGAATGGCCCTGTTAGAATCCCTTAAAATTCCTCATTCCTTCCTCCTTTGTTTTCTTCATCTTCTCATTTTTTCTGATATCTTCTTAGTCTGAAATTTCTTCTACTAATACTACTACTTACCTTGGGTCGCACAGTGGTGGAGCAGCTATACTGTCACTTCACAGCAAGAAGGTTTCCTGGTTCAAACCCCAGCTGGGACCCCTCTGTGTGGAGTTTGCATGTTCTCCCTATGCCTGTGAAGGCTCTCTCTGGGTGCTTCACAGTCCAAAGACATGCTTGTTAGGTTAATTGGCTGTTCCTTATTGGCTGTGGATAGGAGGTATATAAAGTACTTGAAGTGTCAACAGTAACGTGCTGTATGACTGTATGGTTAAAATGAGTGATCAACAAGACTAGAAAAATACTATATAAATTCCATTACTTCCTTCCTCTATTTCAATCACTTTCTTTCCCATCTCTTCCCCTACATTTCCTCTTATTGTTTCTCTTTGCTTGCTTCTACCCTACTTTTTTCTGCCTATTCCTTCCTTTAAAGTCACCTGCTCAGACCTTTCTTGATTCTAGGACAAGGAAAGAAAGTAATGATGCATTTATTTTGTGAGGGGGTATTTTAACACGGCCATTTCTAGTGCAGAGTAAACAGCTCCTGAGTCATAGATTTAACTATTAGTTAATCTATCATGCTGATTAGTCTAAAATGCTGCAATGCCAGGTAAAACCAGTGGGTGTCTCTCTACAGTTCATGGCTTGTGCGCTTTTTAGTACAATGCAGACACATGCGGGCATCAATTCCCAAAGTCATCTAGTGTCATCTTTGCCATTAGTGGAACTGCCTCAGACTTTTATCTCATCTTACTAGCATCTTACTCATGGATGTTTCCTTCAAAGTCAAGGTCCTAGCCAATGAATAGCCACTTGAATTTTGACTAGTCTCAGGTCAAATATTTACCTGAATATGGCAAATGTAGCTTCAGTTAAACTGACGCTTCAGCCACTGTTTTTGTACTGGAGCTTCAGCTGTCACAAAGCTCCAAAGACACAGCCATCATACACAGATGTATGGGCTCAACTGACATTACACTTACATATAGGTTTTGCACATGGACACATACACTGACAGCCCTTTCCTCCTGTTGTGGCCCCAGAGCATTATTCATCATTTTTTTTCCTCAAGGACAGATATTTCCCACTATCTCACAGTTACTATATGTTTAAGTCTTCTACTATCTTTGATAAGAAGTAATTCAACCTGATGTGACCCTCACAGAGGATAGGGGCAGTTTCTTGTATATGCAGTAATATCACACAGAAATCTCCCTCCTGGCTCAGATGAAATTACGTTTATTCACCACCATATGAAGGTTCAGACACTGAACTTTGGTGGTTTGTAAGGTTTTTTTTTCTTTTCATATAACACGCACACAATCATGCACACACTGTACATGCACCGTGACACAAATGCACACACCAAGGCGCTACTCTGGTGCTGATGTTTGTTGCCTTTCCTTAAAGCCAGCTGACTCCTCCTCGTCTTCGTCCTCCTCCTCTTCGTCCTCCTCTTCCTCCTCTTCTTCCTCCCACCCCCCTGTGGTAAGGCCAATGGTACGCTCCGACGGTAACCTCACCCGCCGCCCTACCTCCTCCACCATCCCTCCATCCCTCAATCATTCCATCCTTCCTTCTGCTGTACCATCCACGGTATGATCTTTTCATTCACCTTGTCACCCTCCCCTCTGTCGCTCATGCTGTTAACTTCTGCAGCATGCTGAGAAATATAATGCTGTTGTTTGTGCTTTTAAATGTCTATATATGTGTGGTCATGTATGGTAAAGGACATTATATATTACAGAGGCCTAGTGTTACTGTAGTCTTGTGACTTTCCTTAGTGGCTATCATTCTTGCCATGGCGCCCGCTGCCCTCACCTCCACATGGTTTGCAAGTTGCCCTCTTTATGAAAGTAGTATCTTTTGCGCTTCGTCATCAATACAAGCCATCATGGTCACGCTACCACGCTGTCTCTCTTTCTTTCACTCTTTTCCACTGATCTATCTATCAATCTTTCTGTCTATAACTATCTCTCTATCTGTGTCTGTCTATGAATCAGTCTTGTCATTTGTCTCTGAATATTTCAAATAATTCCTTATCTTCAGTCTCTCTTTGGCTTTCTTACTCTCTCTGTTACACTTGTTCTCACTGTACTTCTTCTGCTCACTCCCCCCACTCTCTCACTGGTGCACTGGTGCCCACTGTGGTCCAATTGTGATATTACATACAGTCCAGAATTGTGATTTTCCACTCCTCAGAAGGATGTGCCACTTTTAGCATATCTATCATTGGAGTTTGGGATAATTCATGTTCTCAGTTACTTGTCAACACAGCATCAGAAAACAAATGTGACATCTGCTTTTAAAAATTATCCAAGATTTCTGTTACCCCAGAATTATAGAAAAAGAGAATTAGTCAATTTTACAAACTTTTGTTCATATATAACACATAGCAAGTGGCTTTATGTAAACCAGATCAGTAATATGTTGAAAAGTAACATACTGTGCAACATCTGTTGTCCCAAACTGCACCAAGATGTGTGGAGAATGGCAAGTTCTTTGTAGGAGCACACTGTGTGTTCTTTTTGGGATTAACATAAAGAATTAATGGCTTCTTGGAAAAATACAAATGGCAAAATAGATTCATAGGTCTGAGAGGCTGATGTTGTGGTTTTGGGTCACATTTCTTTGTTACAGTGAAGACAGGTGCAGTATGTGTCTCCTATGGTTGCACATCGCATGTAGTCAACTTTATTTAAGGATTTTTTAAATTTTGCAGTAATGGGCAATCAGATAATGTTTCTTCAGATATTGATTATTGAACATTTTCTCCTCTTTTGGATGAATTGATTTAGCTGGGTCCTTAGATGCTATTAACTGTATCGTGCTGTATACAAACTCTGATGTTGCATTTGTTTTTCTGCCTTTTGTCTTAGAGAACAAGCAGGAACAGCATAAATAAATAAATCTGTATTAGAATAGCACTCAGCAAGATGGCTGAATATTTTATTGTGAACTTATTTCCTGTGGATGACAGAAAGCAGTCTCTTCCAACCTTATCTAACGTTACCTAATAAAAAAGCAAAAAAATCAAATAACAGCTTGCTTTAATGTTAAGTGAGGTAAAATATTACATACTCCTTACAAGAGGCTCTGGAAATAAAGAGACCTAGAAGATAATAGTACACAAATGGTATAGATGAAGAGATTTACTACCCAGGAAAATTATGTTATTTTTACATGGTGGTGTGACTCCATTGGGCAGTAATAACTTTATCCTCTGGAATATCACCTTTGGATTATGTTACTCCAGGTGGCCAGTTTATCTGTGACAAACAATTAGCCTGTCTGCATGATTTATTGAAACAGGAATTGGCCTACAGGCGAGGATTTTTGTATTGTATCTAGTGTGGATTGTTAACAGTGATTTATGAGAGCGCTTACTTTCATCGATGGAAGACTTTCTGGCCGAGTCTCAGATATTACATTTTTAGTCTATAGCAGGGCAGAATATATGGAGATGATTTACCTCAGAGGCCCCAAAAGTATTTAAAAGCTTGTTTATCAAATGTCACTGCAAGGCTAGATTTACCTGCAATTGGATATAGACAAAAGAAGTGAGGGTACTTTCTTTGTTGCGATTTTGACAGCAGTTGCGGTCATGTAAAATTCAGCAGCAGGGAACTGCGGTGTTGAGACAAATCAGATGCTCTTGCATGGTTTGATGTACTCAGATTATAAAAAGGAGCAGAGAATGAAGAGTAGAATAAGAGTTGTCAAGTGATTTTTCCATGAAGTCATAAAAATAAGCATGACTGCCCGATTCTCTCCCAGATCTCTTGTGTCAGTTGATTTTGATGGGATTTTGTAGGACGCAAGTTTCCATTTATTAATTCTGTGTGTATGTGTGTGTGTGTGTGTGTGTGTCTTTGTGTGTTTACGTGTGTGTGTGTGTGTGTGTGTGTGTGTGTGTGTGTATGGGCTTGTTATGCATATTAACACCCGTGTGTGGGTGGAAATATGGATACAAATGTTACTTGTATGTCTGTGTGCATATGCATATATTTTCATGATCATTTATGCCTCTGTGTGTGTGTGTGTGTGTGTGTGTGTGTGTGTGTGCGTGTGTGTTTCATTTCCTTATCTATCTGCATGTGTTTCCATGCGTCCTGTGTTTTTTTTCTAACAAAAAAAACACCAAACCCCACCAAAAGGGACTGCAGAACTCTGAAGAGAACGCCAGGATCTCCATCACCTTCTTCCGGCTGTTCCGCGTGATGAGGCTGGTGAAGCTGCTGTCTCGCGGGGAAGGGATTCGGACCCTGCTGTGGACCTTCATCAAATCCTTCCAAGTGAGGGGAGAACCGGACACAACATGCTAGAACAGCGGGATTGGGTTTAAGTGGCAGGGGAAGAGTAGTTTTAAAACTAATGTGACCCTAATTGCCCTTCAAGTGCCTGTCAAGACCATGGCTCAATTTACTTTCACTTAAATTTTGTTCTTAAAAGATTTGACAGCCCAGACTTGGCATAGTTTTTCATTTTTTTAGACTAAAACCTGATCTGATCTGAGACGCGTGCAGCTATAAATGCCTGTGTTCTTGGGTAAATACAGCCTGGTTGAGACTCACAAGCTACCTTTCTTTTCCTTACCTTAGCCTTACTCATCCCCACCTCTTACTTGTGAAGAAAGTCAGGGAGATGGGTAAGAAGAGGCAAAAAAAAAGGGATGATATGAGGTAACAGAGAGGAGGTTTAGGAGTCTCTGCAGAGGCAGGGAAGGAAATAGGGATATGAAATTTGGAAACTAGGATAAGCTCAAACACCTTAACCAGAAATCCTCTCTTCTTTCATCCTCTCTTCTTTTCTTTCTTCTCATTTGTTCTCCTTCTATCTTTATTACTCTCAAACACCCTACGCCCTACTACTAACCCCTGAGAGCTCACCATTCCCTGTAGGCGAGTTAAGCTGTAGACAAGTTTTTTAAGGAAGCACTCCACCAAAAAATGAAATCATTTGATAGAGAGTTGTGGGGAAATTGAAATCATCTGTTCTCTCTCTTGCGTTAGCTGAGATGGGCCATTTCATGTCACAGTATGGTCACTCTGGTTCACAAAACAAGCTTAAAATCGACTGTGGTTATGAATATATTTTTGTACAAATCATAAATCTTTTTTAAGCTTCTAGCATTTGTTGAGTGGACGTTTACTTTTTCATGTATTCTTCATGATTTGGCCCTGCTCTCCTATGCACAGGAGTAATATTAGCCAGGAGCACAGTTCTGCACATTTGCTAATGTGTCTCAGTATAGAAATGTTCTGGCCATGCTTTCTGCATTTGCTGTATGCAGGGACTGATCTACTGGCTAAATCCAGAGAACAGTTGATATTTTGCTGAGGTTTTTCACTCTGAAGTCAGATGATTTGTCCTGGATTGTTTTTGGTGTTGTGCCACACAGGACTGCAGATCCATTCACTCTCACTCCATAAAGTAGCAGTGAATTAAATTAGCACCTGCTGATTTGAAATATTAAAAAAAGAAAAAGGTTATGAGTTTGTAGATTAATTGGATGTGTGATATTTAAATGCAAATGAATGGACTCCAGCCCTGGTGCAGGATGAGCCTGCAGACAACTTGTCACTGATGTGTCTCTCCTTTCTTCAGGCTCTGCCCTACGTAGCTCTGCTTATAGTGATGCTGTTCTTCATATACGCCGTCATTGGCATGCAGGTAAGCTGTCGTGTTGTCCCCCTGTTTCCCTCCCTCTGTTATCTCCTCTCACCTTCTCTCCTATAGCAAGCCTTCGTCCTGTGTCTGTCCTCCTGGAGTCTTGTCACCCAGAGTTCCTGTTTGATCACGTTGTTATTCTCTCTCCCACTATCTTCCTCTCTGTGTTGCTCTTTAGTTATTGTTTGTCTTTGTCTCTCTGCTTCCGCTGTTTTATCTGGAAGCTGTTGTATAGTTTATTTCACTGATGATGAGTGGGAGACACTTTAATTTGATTTTCTGGGGCCACTAATTGTAATTGCCTTCCATGAGTCAATGCTGACATCATATGCTGTGTGCTGTGACTACACCCTCCCCTCCTGTACAGATGTTTGGTAAGATAGCGCTGCGGGACCACACGGAGATCAACAGGAACAACAATTTCCAGACATTCCCTCAGGCAGTGCTGCTGCTCTTCAGGTGAGGAAGATTACTGTGCTTCTCAACATTATTTATTTGTGCTTTTCTCTTCTTTTTCCTCCATCTTCTTAGTTATTCTTGTTTCTCTTAATCTCTACACTTTGATCATAGATTCAGCATCATCATCATGTCCTTATCCCTTTTCAAGTACTAAATTCTGTTATTCCACTAAAACATGAAGTTTTTTAAATCTTCCTACATTTAGTTTCATATACAGTAAAAAAATTATGCATAGTGTTCATTGTCATTGATAGTTTGTTAGAGCAATGGGTTAATTTAGGACAACTGTACATAGGAGATGAGATCAAAAAGTCTGGTACTTTTCTCAGAAGCACTCAGTCTAATTTGAATTTGGCCCCTATCCTCATCAAGGTTGTCGCCTTGTTCAATTTTGCATTCAGTGCTCCTGCCATGGAAGTTCTGTTCTGATAACTTTTTCAGTGTGTTGAAACTTCATTTTTGAAGGATGGCAAAGACATTCAAGATTCAAGATTCAAGAGCTTTATTGTCATTTCGACTACATATAGCTGGCGCAGAACATAGTGAAATGAAATAATGTTTCTCCAGGACCTGGTGCAACATATAAACATGTAAACATATGACATGTGACAGAGACAGGACTAGTTTTTATTTCTACAGTTAGAAAAATTTAAGTTTAAAAGATTTTTTTAAAAATAGAGATAAATAAATAAATAAAGTGCAATGTGTGCAACATGTGCAACAGTTGCAACAATGCGATGCAATGTAAACAATGCCAAGGACACCCTAAAATGCAAAAACAGTACACAAGAAAGGCAAAACAAAAAAAAAAAAAGAAAACACAAGAACAAGACACTAGCGCCGAAAGAAAGAAAGTGCCGTAGCAGCA
>VUQH01005262.1:0-10379 GCA_015106775.1 Etroplus canarensis | reverse complement strand
CGCCATTTCCTCTCCAGTTTACGTGTTACCTGTTTTAAGACGCGTGGTTGAGAAATTAAACCAGGGAGTCAAACCTCTCTGATTCGTTAATTTCTTTCTCAGAGGAGCTACAGTATCCAGAGTTGTGCGTAGTGAGGTTGTAAGACTGTTAACAAGACAGTCAATCTCAGAGCAAGTAAAGTTTAGGTAGCTGTCCTGCATTGTGTTGGCACATGGCATTGAAGTAAATAATGGAGAAGGTAGAATCATTTCTTTAAATTTAGTTACAGCACTGTCCGATAAACATCTGCTATAGTGAAAATTTTTCCCCCGCGCTGTGTAGTTCATTATTGTAAACTCAAATGTTATTAAGAAATGGTCAGACAGAAGGGGATTTTCAGGAGATACTATTAAATGTTCAGTTTCTATGCCATATGTCAGGATAAGATCAAGAGTGTGATTGAAACGGAGTTGTTCATTCACATTTTGTGAGAAGCCAACTGAGTCTAATAATGAATGAAATGCAGTGTTCAGGCTGTCATTTTAAACTTCTACATGAATGTTGAAATCACCTACTATAATTATTTTGTCTGAACTGAGCAGTAAATTGGATAAAAAGTCAGAGAATTCATATAAAAACTCTGAATAAGCAATAGGTGGGCGATAGAAAACAACAAATAATAACTTAGGCTGATGGCCAGACTGCAGCACCCTTTTTGATTCCTTATCTCTGCAGTTGATATGTGATCATAAAAATGCACCTTTAAAATTTGACGAAGGCAGTCATGATGGAAGGCATCTAACCGGTGAAACTGCTGCTGTTTAAGTGCCCATGTGGTGCAGCCATACATGAGAGATGTAATGACTCCATTACTTCCACTGTAACTATAATAAGCTACACCAACAACCATTGGGAAAACTTGTATAAAAAGCTGTTCATCTCAGCTATTTGTGGTAGTCAGCAGTGAGCATCAATGGTTGCTACTGGAAATTGTTGCTGTAAAGTGGTCCATGATGCCCCTAAAAACCTACTCACAGAAAGTGCAATCAAAAAACACACCTATAATGAAAAAACTCTCTTCTTGAAATAGAAAGATGGGGTAAATTCTTTTACCTCATACAGGTTTTGGTGCAACAGCTTCATAAAGCCTTTCTTATAAGCTCCCACTCATAAGGCATAGCCTAACAACACTGATAACCTAGCATGGCTGTAGTCTTGTTTTAATATCCTTTTAGTGCTGGAGGCACCAGAAAATTAATACTCATTCACTACTATTATCATTGATTGTTGACTGTAATCTCCAGGACCTATGTCAAAACCTGAGCAAGCTAAAGTGGTAGAATGGCTAACATTAATGGAAGCAGAAGCTTGAGAGGTAATCAAAAAGTAGAGTTTAGTTCATGAAGAAGTAAGCACTATGTATTATGAGTTCATGTGATTTCTGTCCCCTATCAAAGGCACTTTCCTCTAGTCTCCTCTAACCATCATGTCTAATAAGGTTGTGTTGATGCTTTACCATTTATCAGTCAGAGAGTGCTTAGTCCATCATTATTGATTGGAGAAGGCCAATTGACAGGGAGGGTGCTGTAAACTAGGCGGTTTAAAACCTACATCCTTCATTGTCACATGATATGTGATGGGTGCAGAATGAGATCCTAAGAGGCAGAATGAGTGTAGTGGCAATAAATAAAGAGAACAAAATATAATCTGGCAAACTGTCATCGACTGTCAATAAGACTGGCATCTCTAATGCCATCAGAGTGATTATCAGGGCAGGGATGATGAGCTGTAGTGTAAGGTATTGCAAAAATGTGGTGTTTGAATCTGGGACGTGCTTCTGGTGAGACAGATGTGCATGAATAATGGCACAACTATCATGTCACATAGAGGCTTCACCTGCTCCATACACCAAGTAGGTAACAGGGAAAGAGTGTGAGGGCCTGATAATATCGTAAAACAGTGTTTAAATATTTTAATTTCATTTGTCAGAGGGGCCCCTCCCTTGTACTCCATTACCCTGACAACCATCCTTCATCAGCTGAATGAGTGCATTATTCATTAGCACTAATTATTTTCACATAATGTCTGCCCCGATATATTTAACCTCCACATTACACCCAGGATAATGGCCTTGTAAAATTGAATTGTGAGAAAGAAGTGGAGTTGGAAAGCTCATTTAAAGAACATCAGAGGCAGGAAAAAAGAGTGAAGGATGTGCAGGAGGGGCTTTTTGAAGCAGCTGTAGTGGGGGGGTTGACAGGAAGAGTGTTAAGCACTTTGGGACATGGAGCCCCAGAAGTGATGGGACATTTGTTCCTGTCTCATTTGCATGCTAAGAGAAGAGCCCGGTGGTTCTCTGATGGGTTGACGATATACCCAGATGCCCTGTGGGTTGAAGGTGCCCTCCAGCAAGGGAATTAAGATTAGCTCTCTCTGACCTGACACAAGGCTTCAACCATTAATATAAAAACATGTGACCTGGTATAGTATGAACAGAGTCTTGTTTCTTTCACCTCACTCTTCTGCTCTTCTGCTGCAGGTTTTCCTGTCTTCATCCCCTCTTGCACCTCAGTTTTATTCTCTTCCTTCATTCAGTAACTTACCTGCACTGGTTGACTAGACGAGCCAGCCACTCAGACCTTTCGCTGAGAAAGAGGCATGGTTGATTTCTAAACCAACAAACTTAAAAACTAAGGACGAAAGAAAACTTTATTCAGTGTACTGATTCATATGATTACCTTTAATCATCTTGCACAATGTAAACAGAAATAGAGCATGCTACTCTGCTTGTTTAATCTTTGCTGTCTTCATGGTAGGATCTGAGAACTCATGCCAATGGCTTTCATGCATCAGGTAGTTAAAACACACAAATGCTGTGCTGTCAGATATTGTAGCTGTAAAGTAAACTTTTATTAATCAGTTAAAGCCACTTTAAGCTACACTCCCATTTTGCATGCAGATGTTATATTTAACTGATAGTTAAAAACACTGCAATATAGTTCTAAGCAGATTGCTAAGTTTATTTATGCATTTTTCAACAACCATACCTCTCCCTGTGGGCACCTTTACATGGAGGCTGGGGTATACATGAATTTCAATATAGTAAAAAAAACTGTAATTACATAAAATATATTAATAGAAGGCTTTTTCATAAAAATCAAGAAACACACAGAGGAAGAAAAAATTGTGTATATATTTTTTTCCTGCAAAACAGTTGATTAAATTTCACTGGACTGAGTTACCTCACAAAAATATTTTAGCATTTTTATGTAATTTTTATTATGGCTAAACTATAATTTTCAAAAACTAGAACACATAAGAAAACAAATAAATGCATATAATTCAAAAGCTTTTTCAAGTTACAAAAGGGGATTACTTCACTGGACTGACTAACTGACTGACTGGACTGCTCCGTTTCTGTTTGTGAAAGAGGTTTCTCCCTCCTCCTTTTGTACTGTGACATGTTCCCCAACTTTAAAAGTGATATGCTTGATTATGGATTGGCGTATGAGTTTCCATTCTTTATTTCATTGTCATGAGTTGGCTTACTGATTAGACCAAGTTAATGTTTTGGCGATTGCTTGTCCTGATTTCCTTCTGGGGTTTAACTTTGTTTCTTGGAAATCAGCTGCTAATCAGGGATCCTCAAGACAGCTTAGCATGATTGTGTCCTGAAAAGCGAGGAATTGGGGCACAGGAGCTGCATGTAGATTCTGTAGATACTAACACTGATTAAAATATGGGTCCATCTCATGCACACCATGTGCATGAGATATTCAGAGATTTTCAGCTATTCAAGGCCCAAATTCAAGGTGTATGCCAACAAGAAGAAGCGTCATCTCAAATCTTTTGTAAAGCATTTTCACTTTTGGTTATTCATTTTCTGATCATCTCTTTATTTACCTGTGCAGGTGATAGGGTTTGTGCAGATGAAGCTGGAAATGTATAACTGTAAGGACTGAGAAGAGGTACAGAGAAGGTTATAGCTGTGAGGCTGCATTTCTGAATAAATTATAACATTCCAAAGAGCTTTTTTCCCCATTTGTTCCACTAAGATTTTGTTATTAAATGCCATCCATTTCTGAACCTACTCCTGCCTAAAGACCTGCTTTTTAAACATCCCATTTATATACCTGCTTCTCATATGTATTCACAGCACATCAATTGCAATAATTTATTATATTTTATAGTATCTCAATAACAGACTTCACATCACAACACAGTAAAGTCTATTGTTATTTTTCTGTCACATTAAAAACTGTTTTATTTGCTTTTATTTTTTTTGCCCAATGTTCCAAACAGTGACCGTGCTCTTCTTCAGGCTATAAGAGAGTGGATGTGAGGCTACTGCTTTATATGCTTGATGATGGGTAATTGCAGCTCATTTCAACTGGGAAAAATATTATTCTCAAGCCTTTCTGTGTACTACCCAGAAGGCAGTGCTCTCTACGTGTAAAGGATCTATCTCTCTGACATTTAGATTTGCCTTTTAAAGATGACATTTTTCAAAACTGGCATTTCTTCATATGTTTTCTAGAAGCGACAAAATGATTCTTTTACATCCCAGTAAGAGTATTTATGTAAGTAAGTAATCTATCCAACCTTAAGTTGTTTGGTTTTCCCTGGTTATGATGTTATTTCATGTTTTGCGATGCCGATATTATTACTGTACTTGTACCTGCATCAACATTTCCTTTAAATAAAGCTTAACAAAATCACAGGTAAGACTATATGAGTTACCATTTCCTTTGCTGTGTTCATGGTGACTGAGGCTGAGAGGGTGCCAGGGCTCATCTGCAAAAAAAAGCACAAAGTGCATATTTATCACATTTGCTGTATAAGTGTGATTTATATGCCATACAAATATGGTATATGCCAACAGCTTGATAGGTTTGGATGGCAACTGATAGTTTTGGGTGTGTGACTGAAGATTAATGGAGTACTGCAGAGTTATCCAGGAGACATGCTCATCTTTGAATGATTCCTTTGAATCACAGGAGCTTTCCAATTACTGCACTCTAGTGACTCGCAATGAACCTTTATCCATTCTGCAAATGAGCATGCTATCCCTAAATAATTTCCTCTACAAAGATGGTGCTATGCATTATGAAATATTCAGAACTCAATTTTCCGGTTCTATCAGTCTTTGGAAAGATCCATAATTACATGATAATCCACAATGTAATTCATTTTGGGTACTTGGGGAAACTGAGTTTGCTTCATAGCAAAATGTTTAATATGTCGGTGAAATGGGATGACGCCTGCTTTGAGGCTTTTTTTAAGATTTAAAGGGATTTTGTTTGGCGATCCTATTTTAACATTAGTTTTACAATACTGATATCTTCAGGGTCAGCGAGAAAGCCCAGACTAAGGAGATATTGTAGCCAGACAACTGGCACATTGATGGGTATTGCTGTGCAGACTTATATTATATAAACGAACAGAGAGACAAGATTGAGGACAGATATTACCAAAAGTGTAGTTCTGCCTAGACACATAAACCTTCTTCACAAGTGGATGTAATATTCCAAGAATGGTAGCGTTATGTTTAAAAACTGACAGCATCCTATTACACAAGATTAATTTCAGAAATTGTACTGTTATAAAACAGTATTAGAAAAAAGTGTAGGATGGTGTTGGATTATTGCTTGTTGCCCAGATATTTGAGGTTAAAGATCAACTAATGTGCACTATAACTGTATGCTCAGGTAAGGCAGGTTTAAGACATATTAATTTTCAAAAGATGAACAGAACAGGCCTGTTAATGCAACAGGCTATCATTTGGTCAACACGATCATTACCTACATGTGAATACACAGTCCTCCACAAATAAGAACAAGTACATTATCCACACAGAATTTCCATTGGCTTGTGTACTATAAAGAGTAAATGTGTGCTCTATATTGCTGTGTGTGCTGCTGCCATATACTTGTAGAAGTTTATAATGTATAATACAATTTAGACAGCACTATCTCACTGTAAGGTATTCAATAAAGTGGGTAATAAAATCCTTAACCACTGGCTTTAAAACGAATAAAGTTAAATGGAGCTGCTGACATTTTAGTAATGCATTATTGTAAGTCAGCCCTGCAACTGCAAGAGGCAGGGTATGTCAAAACAGCTGTCTGTCACTGCAACAGAAAGCTCAGCAAGACGACATTAATGACACGCTTGTTAAAATGTGATAACAGTGCCAAGCTTAAAGGCCAAAGCTGTCACAGCAGGAGAAGAGAAAAGAGAGCAGAACAGTGTAGTGGAGAGAAGTGCGGGAGGCTGCTGGAGTTCAAAGAACACAACACCAGCTGTACAGGTGAGTCAAGATACACTTGCACTGGTCTGTGTCTCTCCCCACTATAGAAAGGGCTTATTTGGCAACGACTATCAAAACTTGACCCTTAATGTCAGAGTGAAAACATATGTCTACAATGTGAAATTAAGTACAAATAGAAAATACAAAATTTTTGTTTGTGCGAATATTTAATTCCTTAAATATGTCAGAGGACACAGCTAATTAACTGCTGGTTCGACCAGTTGATTACAGCATTATGTTCTTGTTCAGATAGGATCATCTGTGAGTAGTCAAAGAATTTCACTTGATTGCGCTACAGTTGTGTTACTAAAGTCCAAGACAAAAAACACTGCATATTCCTTGAAGGATGGTGAAAGTTTAAGAAATTGATTGATTTTGACAAATAAGACTGTAAATCTGTGTCAAGCAGATTTACAGCTGAGTGTGCAAAGTGACTTTTGACAGGCCTTCAAGAGACCTACTGTATATCAAATCTGAAGGAACCAAAAGCTTTGGGAAGACACTGAAAACAACAGTGGTTTGTTCTGCAAAACACCCTTTAGAGAAATAGTGAAATCAAAATTTGTTCTTCTTAACATGTAAGTAGAAAAAGATTCGTGAACTTCAAATAATTTAGACTTGACTTCATTTAAGAAGCAGGTTAAGACAGGTTGAGCAGTTTATCATGGAATGCATGGAAGGTGTAATTATATGAAGCGTGACTGAAAGCTTTAATTGACAAGCAGAAGGGTTGATGACACATTCAATCACAAATAAAGTGATGTAGAGAGGGAACAGCTTTCTTGAATTTTCTTTATAGGAATGTCTCTTGCTTAGGGCATAGATTGGAGTGGGGACTTAGCAACAATTGGCCAAGGACAATTCTCAAGGAGTGACAAAGTAGAACTGCAGGTGAACCTAGAGAGAGAGAACTGTGACTGTATCCTCTTTGGTAGGAAACAGCAGATAGCCATGGGCACATTGTAATGGTGTCAGGCTTTTCAGAAAGTGCTATAAGCATATTCAACCTACACAAACTGGGAGCTTCAAGATGATGGGTTTGCATACAGAGGAGGGGAGCTTTCAGCTTCTTATTAGCCCTCTCAATCTGGCTGTTGGCCTGTGGGTAATAACCAGAAAACAAACTGACTATGACAGCAAGCGCTAAACAGAAGGCTTTCCATACCTGGCAGGTGAACCGAGTCCATCTGTGAGAGACTCAGTCAGTGGGAATCTGGGACAAACAAGCAATCTACAGGCACTGGTGGTAGAAAACTGGTGGTACAGATGGTCTTGCTTAATGCTCCTGAAAACTGGGCACTGAGTAAAAGTAAAGATTAGTCTATCATAAAAATATAGCAAGCAAATCAATAAGAATCAATCAATCAATAAGTTCTAGCCAGCCTCTTTGACTATGGGGGGGGGTTCTGTGTCCATTTGGTTCACATTTGTAGTCAGGCTGTCTGCCTCTGTGGGATTAATTTTACAGGCCAGAATGTACTATTACAGTTACATCCAGAGATCTCAACAAGACTTGAATGAGGCCACATGGAGAGGGAAGAAAGGTTTGTTTAGGAGCAGATTTAGGTAAGCTGAACAAAAATGGGCTGATCCATTTTCCAATCTTGATCCAGTTCCACACATTTCCGAAGAAAAGAGACTAGTGGCAGCACTTGAAAACTGGTAAAGGCACAGCAGCACAAAATTGCTCCAAAGTTCGAGGCACTGATGTTAGTGGAGGTACCACAATAAAAGATTCACTGAAGATTTGAAGGTGTAATTTACAAATCTTATCAACTATAATTTTCTTTCCATGGAAATTATGCAAACTTTTGCTCAATAACCATACATAAGAACTGGCTCTCAAAATGTTAAAATATGGGCTGGCTCTCAAAATGCACCAAGGCAGAACTGGATCCACACTGGTATTGACACTGTGTTGGTGAAAAAAAGTGTGCCAGCATGAATGAGGGCAGGGCTCAGGGCAGATGGAACTGTAAAGGCTGGAGAACAGGGTGAGTCAGGTGAAATAGGCAATTATGACCATGCTAACTGGCATATTTGAGACTATGAGGCAGTTGCACTGACTGATAACAGAGACCATGATCTGGGCAAGAGGTTCCAGCAGAGTTAAGTACAAGCAGAGGTCGTGATTACTCTGATGCAGTGAGGCTTTGCTGTGCCTTCAACAATCTTAACTCCTGCAATGAAACAAAAACACATCAATAGTACAAAGCGAGTGCCACTCCAGTTGTAGTAACATGTCCGGCTGACCTAGAACTCAATCAGAAAGAGTTGCAGAGGCTGATGTGAGAGCTGCATGTGACAGGTGTACTCTTTCTCTTGCAAATCACACCCAAATTCTTTATTCTTGCACCCTGAAAAAATGTTTTTTGTATCGTTTTGTCTAAATATTGTCTTGAATCCTTATGATATATCTATCCATGTCTTTTTATATATCTATTTTTATCTGTGTATAGATAACAACCACAATTCCAAAATGGTTGGGATGCTGTGCAAAATTTTAAAAAACACAATTCAATAATTTTCAAATCTCACAAACCAGTGTTTCATTCACAGAAGAACATTATTATTTTTATTATTATTTTTCATGAAACAGTAAAATGTCTCACTTTCAACTTTTTGATATGTTTTCTATTTCATGAAAACTAATAGTTCGTCTTGAATTTGATGACAGCAACACTTCTCAAAAAACTTAGGACAGGGCCATGTGTTACATCCCCTCTTCTTTTAACAACAGTCTGTAAATGTGTAGGAACTGAGGAGACCAGCTGTTGGATCTTTGGGAGAGGAATAGTGTCCCATTCTTGTCTGAAAGTGGATTCCAGTTGCTCAGTGGTCTCGGGTCTTCTTTGTCATATTTTACATTTCATGATAGACCAGATTTTTCATTTGGCCCATCATGAAATCGCCAGGCCAGTCCAGTCCAGCATGCAGGCTCTTCTACAAAGAAGCCATGTTGTAGTAGCTGCAGTATAAAATTTATCATTGTCTTGCTAAACTATGCAAGGTCTTTCCTGAATAAGACATAATCTGGAGGGGAGCATATCCTACTCTAAAACCTTTATATAGCTTTCAGCATTCATGGTGATGCAGATGCGCAAGATGCCAGTATCATAGCTGCAAATGCACCCCCATACCACCAGAGATGCAAGTTTTTGAACTGAGTGCTGATAACAAACCAGACGGTCTCCCTCCTCTTTAGTAGGGAAGACATGACATTCATGGTTTCCAAACAGAATTTATCATTTCAATTGGTTTGACCTCAAAACAGTTTTCCACTTTGCTTCAGTCCATTTCAAATGAGCTTTGGCACCGAGAAGACAGAGGTGTTTCTGCATCTTGTTCACATATGGCTTCTTCTTTGCATGATGGAGCTTTAACCTGCATTTGGGGATAGCATGGTGAAATGTGTTCATAGACAATGACTTTCTGCAAGTATTCCTGAGCCCATGCAGTGATCTCATGACAGAATCATATTTGTTTGCAATGTAGTACCACCTGAGGGGTACTGCATGCTCCTTATGCACAGAGATATCTCCAGATTCTCAGAATTTTTTGATGATATCTGTTGTAGATGATGGAATATTCAAAGTCTTAGCAATTTTATGTTGAGAAACATCATTCTGAAATTTCTCCACAATTTGTAGACACAGTTTCTCAGATTGTTGAACTTCCTCCTGTCTTTACTTCTGAGAGACTTTGCCTCTCTAAGGTGCTCCTATTGTACACAAACACATTACTGGCCTGCTGCCAATTTACTTAATTAGATGCAACAGTTTCCTCCACCTGTTTATTTTTAGTGCCACTTACTTTTCCAGCCTTTTATTGCCATGGTCCCAACTTTTTTGGGACATGTTGCTGCCATCACATTCAAGATGACTTAGTATTTTTCATGAAATAGTAAAATGTCTCACTTTCAACATTTGATATGTTTTTTCTTTTGTGAATAAAATATTGCTTTATGAGATTTACAAGTCATTGCATCTTTTTGGAATTGGGGTTGTACACAGGTATAGATATATAGATGTATATCTTTTTTTTTTTTTGCCAATATGTTTATTGTATTTTTTAAAATTTTTTCATAAA